>JARVLU010000624.1:15867557-15882206 GCA_031762415.1 Simpsonichthys santanae
ATTGACTTTATATTTATGTTTAAAATGAAGATACTGAACAAAAAATGCTTTAAAATGTTTAAGCAAAGTTTCTCTTGCATGACTCAATCAAAGCTATGTATAAATAAAGGTTGAATCAATGAATGAAAGGTAAATGTCTGAATCAATTGCATCTGGTCTGGGGCAAATACTGAGGTGTAGTAAGCCAAAAAGGGCAGTTACCGTAAGCTTTATTTCCACTAAAGATAAAAAAAAAGACACGGCATCAAGGTATTTTTATTTATAAAACAAATTTCATGAAAGTCAGCTCAAATAGTTCCTGGTTGTGGCTAATTCTTTAAGATTTTGTTGGGAAAAACTACAAATTACGTTTCGAATTGATGAAGTCTCCCGGATGGGCAGCAAAATGTCTTCAGCTGCAGAACAGAAGTCCAGTCGTTGTGCTTTTTAACATTTATTTTTTAACTAAAAGTTAAGTTTAATAAACTAGACATGCTGGATGTTAGCATTGTGCGTTTCTATTTTTAATGTTTACAGGATTATTATAGCCATTAGAGTGGCAAAAGACTTTTAACAGCAATGAAATATAATTGAAGACATCCAGTTTGTGAGGGTTTATATGAGTGACCAGCTATAAATAAAGACTAAAACAAAGAACTTGAAAAAGCTCTGAGGTGGGCAGTCCCGGTGGCCAATTAGCTACAGTCTGGATACCATTTAGCTTTCAACTGCTGGTTTCATTTAACCTCTCCACTGTAGCAACAACTAGACAGAGAGCCTCAATAAATCTGCAGAAGACTCTTATGTTCCATGGCTCATGGAACTGTTCTGCAGTAAAACGTTTATTTGTGGGACATGTGGCCTGTCATCATCCAGATGGTGTATTTAGGTCGCTTTTATCCCCTCATGCATTAAAGTTTAAATGCTAAAAAGTTTTTTTTTTCTTTTTTTTGTTCTCAATAATCACATATTAGAGGTTTTGCATGCTTTTTTTAATAGACAGGGTGATGAAAGTTACCTTTAGAGAAATAAAACTCATATTTAGCTTTCAGTACTAGTTTACTACTATTGCATTAGATTTTTTTTTTTTTTTTTTTCAGAAGAGGCTCGATATTTAGTTTCAAATAAAATGCAGATACTCAAATTCATAGTACAGCCACACAATAAAGCTCTAAAGATCCAAACTGAAAATATTGACAAATCAGTTTTTGTTTTATTTTTTTTTTTTTTTTTCATGATTAGCAGACAGGAAAGATTAGAGAGATTAAAAACTTTACTTAATGAGTCTCAAGGAATGCTATACAAAACTGATCAATATCTAGTGATCTTGTTGGGGAAAGGGCTTCTAAAATACCATCCATTTGCTATTGAATCAATTGCATCTATATTAGCAGCATAAATTACTTTCTGAAGAAGGAAAAAAAAAAGTCACAACTTATTTCTTGACTTTCTTCTGTCCTGTGTTGCAATCTGAAGTGTTGACAAAATGTTGAAGCAGACGACAAGAACAGCCTTGACCACATTTAAGGAAAATACATCTTTAGGATTATTTTCTAAAGCTGTGGTCATTCTTTTGATCTTTTTTATATTCTCAAAGAATTTAAAAAAGTAATTAATCCTGCATGTAACATTTCTCAAAGGCTGTTACAAATCAAACACATTATTTTATGTACCGGTACAAGAGTCGTAAATTTTAGCCTCTATAAATTTATTTACAGTAATCAGCTCCAATATTTACATTAAATAAATCAAACTATAGCTGTAAAGGTTTGCAACGTTATCACAAACATGATAATATAAACTGATTTTTTTTTTGTTTGTTTTTTGTTTTTTTTTACAAAATACTCATATTCAATACTTGACAGTACTTTGCTAGAAAGTGACTTTTTTTTTTTTTGCAAGAAGAATTGTCAAGACTTATAATTTCAAACAATCATACCATAATAAGTGGACTGACCAGTCAGTGCATCACATGTGTTTTATCCTGACTTTCTCTTTGAAGCAACAATGCATTTCTCTGTCTAAACAGAAACCAGTATAACAAACCATCTCGAGTCCTGGTGACAGCAGGGAAAAACACAAGTCTAAACAGAGAAGCTAATGATACCCTTGGCTGGATGTAAACAGGAGCAATGTGTTGTTGAGACATCAAGAATCCCAGCAGCCACTGACAGAGGACCTAAAATTAGCCTAATGTTTACCTTCACTGGATAACAAAGGCCACAATCATGTGAGTTCTACTTTCTGCAGACTGGTATTCATCTAGTTCAGGGATCCAACATTAGTTCCCTCATCAATAACATGCAGACTCTGATCGTTTAATTATTACAACTCCTTAAAAGTTGGATACATCTGAAATGTTTTACAGATAGCTACTCCAGTATTATGGAGTCTGCTGTCAAAAAATTCCCAAGCGATATGAGCGGAAAATTAAAGGAACTGCTTGGAATCCAGAAGTTTTTATTAGCAAGAGGGGGACGTCTTTACTGAAAATGCACAGGAAAAAGGAGGGAGGGAGTGGGAAAGGAGGATTTGGGGCAGAAAGGCACGCAAAGACAGATTATGAAAGCCATAAGTGCGAAAATGCAGCAAGAGTATAAGTGGGAAAAAATAAACAAGCGATGAGCTGCCAAGCGCTAGCTGAGCAGAGGTACTTCCCCGTATGTGCACAGCTGGATTTATGAGACGATGAGCAATTCTGCCCTCTCCTCTCCCAGACTCTGACACAAGCAGGGGAATTTAGCTTCACCAAGTTAGTCTGCTTCAAAAATAGCAATGTGCTAGTAGCCTCTAAAGTAAACCAAAGGCTTTATATTTCCTCCCAAGTAAAAAAAAAAAAAAAAAAAAGCATTATTTTCCTAATATTATTTTATGTTTATTACATTGTTTAAAATTGATATAACAATGCATATAAGGGTAGAAGAATAACAAATCACACTATGGCTAGTACCGTATGTTTGCTTTCTTTAAAAGGAGACGTGTTAGCATTTGCTCAACATATTCAAAGCAGGTTTGTGTGAATGACTTAAGACTAGTTAGTGTTTTCCCTCAACAGACTTCCACCAGCATGCTCTCAGTTTGGAGAAGCAGAGAAGTTTACTGATACAGTTGTCAGGAAAGGTAAACACTACTTGGAATAGAGCTTTCAGAAAGTCTGATTTTTACCCACTAAAATACCACATTACTGGTAATTCAGCATAAATAGTTGCTTGAATGACTATATAATTTATAGATTTTAGGAAGTAAGGATTTTGAAATGGCTCTAATTGAACATTTATCAGGGATACTCTGTGTTTCTTAAAACTGTGAGTGTACTAACTGTTGTCTTCTGAAGGCAAATCCAAGATTAACACACATTTTATTCAAAATAGGAAGGCACTTTCAGATTCATTTTTATGTTGATTACTTGAGAGCACATTTTTTGACATTGAGGTACAAACATTTACTGTAAATGCAAAATTAATACAGTACTCATGCTTTTTAGGCCCAATATGCTGGAAAAACCACAGGAAAAAAGATAAAACAAACAAGTAAAAATATGTCCTGTTTTCCTAATAAAATGCGTTTTTAATCACAGAATATTTTACGGTATTATTTTTTGTTTTGTTTTGTTCAACCTATTAATTTATGTAAACTCTTATTTTGAGCTGAATAGAAAAAAATGAGCATGTTTTACATACGGACTAACATTTAACTAATGGGTTGAAAACGATACATTCATAGTATGGTCAGTAATTATAAGCAAACCTTTTAAACTTAATGTGGTAAAAAACATTTTACAATGTGTTTTTAATACTGTTTCTGTGCAAGACACTCCACTGAGAGCAAGACTGGGTGTAACTTGAGGTTTTCAAGATATGATTTTCAACAGAAATGGATTGAACTGCAAACATGTTTTTGGATAACATGTTCACACAAAGAATATGAGCTTTAATAACTTTGTGTTTTTTTTAAGTAAGCAACTCAAAAACCAAAATACCATTAGACAGAGAATTTACCCTGATTCCACAAAGTCTGAGGCATTAAAAAAAAAAAAAAAAAAAAAAGTCTCCTCATAAAACTATAAATGTTTCAAAGGTCACCTATACCAAAAGGAAACATTTGAAGACACTGCAATAACAGCACTATACTGGGACACTTCCTTGGGAACCCTTTTACTTCAAACCTGTTACCTTCAAAGTCCCATGTGAGCACTGACATTACCATTTTAACAGAATAGAAAGTACAAATGCAGCAAGGCTACAAAAACTCTTAATAAATCCCACCTTCAACCATTTAAATGATGCCAAATATAGTAGGGGTGTGACCAATAAGGGGTTAAAAAAATACAATAGGAACCAGCAACAATATTTTCAGGATAAAGAGACAACAACTAGGGGTGTTCAATATATAGAAGGTTGATCCTCGTTACAATATACGTGACCACAATATCAATATTGCAAAGACCTGCTTGTATATTTAAAGTACAGTACCATGAATCCATGTTCTGCGTTCTAATAATATTTTTCAACCCATGAGACTCACTGCCCCTAATGCTCACACCTGGTGATAATAGTGAAAATAGAGAAGATAAAGTGAGGGGTGAGGAAAATATGGATTATCACTTTATTTTTAAATTTAGCCTTTACAGGTAGTCTTATTGAATCACATGGACTCATTTTCAAGAGACCAGTTTTAGACAGACAGCATATAAAGTACAATAAACAACAATATCAACAATAAAAGCAATTAAAAAACAGTAGTGTAGTTAAAAAAAAAAACTTTAAAATCAAAGTGCCATATAAAACAAGGTGAAATACTAAAAACAATAACATACCTGTACGTGCTTTGATATTATTGTGACTTTATCAAATGTTTAAATTCCCTTAAAGAAACCAAAGTGGACAACTTCAGGTCTTGTTGCAAAGTGTTCCAGGTTACAGGAGCAGCGTAAGAGAAGGTCTTTTTGTTGAGTTCAGTCTGCACTGAGGGAACGCTGCAGGTAATAAAGGCCTGAGATTGCACGCTGTAACTGCACTGACGATGTGACATGTGGGAGGAGATTTAAGAAGGCAGCAGATCAAGGAGCAATTTAGAGATGAAGATGTACCAGTGAGAGAGACTACTTGTAGATAATGATGACCAGCTGACCAGAGTGCAGTGGTGTGTACGGTAGTTACAACCAGTTAAGAACCTTAGAGCTCCATGGTAGATGGCATCCAACATCTGCAAGGAGCTGGCATGGGCATTCATGTAAACAATGTCACCATAATCTATAGCTGGTTGGGAAGTGGCACCGTATTATGGATCTGGTCAGATGATCTCTCAACGCGATTGATACAATGTTTTTCTACCAGAAGACAGGGTGCAGGGGAACCCTCATGCCCTGAAGGGACACACACAGCTGGATATATCATGGATTGCTGGGGTGTTTGGAAGATGATGTGCCTGTCTGTGTTATTTGTTGAGGACACAGAAGACGCATACATAATTGGATTTATGATAACAGTGTTCCTGTAGCTTTACCTGGGTTATCGGCTAATAAGGAAGACATCGGCAGCAGTTTTGGCAATAGTAAAGCTACCTGCCTTATATGAAGGATTACTCTGTTCTTGTAATTCTCAGACTAAAATGCTTTGCGAGCTGAAACATCAATTGGATGTGATTTCTGAGAATTGTGGGCCACTTGCAGCTCCTACAACTCACCAGCATGAAGGATATGACCTTGGTGAAAGCTAACAAGCATAGACTGGTGGAATGTCCATGGATCTGGCCATTTGGATTCACCATTGAGTGTACCAGCAGAACTGAAGGCAGACATGTAATCAGTAGAGTCGGCCTGCCCAAAACAATTGTTTATCTGAATTTGGCCTCCCCGCTGGCCTTGGATAAGCAACTTATCTCAAATCGCAAATTGCTGCTGATGGATGCGTAAAATAAGAAGCTCCCTCCAATAATGGTAGCACAAAAGCTGCTTTCCAAGCATCTGGAACAATATTATTTTGTGTGGCCAGATGTAAGACATTGGTTCAGATATAATTCGTACAGCTAGACATAAGAAATAAGGAGAGAAACCATCAGGGCCTGCAGATGTTCTAGGTTCTAGACCTTTTAACAGTTTAATAATCTCAATGACAGAGAATGGGGGAAAATAAGAAGGCATGAGTTACTGAGGTGTGGTTTGCTGTACAGTGATTCTGTAAATGACTAAATTGATACCAATGAGTATCTGAATAAATGCTGTCATGAAACTATTAACAGTAACATTGCAAATCACAAGTTTTTCTAATATATACAGCATCTGATAAGATACTGCTGTGCACAATCCACATGTGCAAGTGCACATGCCTGGTATTAACATCAGCCTGAACGCTACTTCCACTTTTTACCAAGAGATCACAACCATGAAAAATCCTATTACTGCCGCCATGGTAAACTCTCCAAAACTGTCAAGACCTGTCTCAGAGTATTGTGAAAGTCTGTGCAGCAATGTGTCTGCAAACTTGCAGGTCTCCTAATAAAAGCAGACTTTAGATTCAGAGTACATGGATGATTTGAATATGAAACATAACAATTTCAAATTAAAACAAGTTTTTATTAAATGAAAGAAGGGGATGTACAACTACTAAGCCAGGTTACCGCATAGTTAACAATAAGTCTGAATTTGGAAAAGTAAAAAGGAGTTAGTACTTCAGATGTTTTATTCAAATGCCATTATTGAAATATGGCTGAACTAAATAAACTGATTAGAATGTTATAAATGTATTACAAGTTATAAATTGCTTCAGACTGGCTGTAAAACTCCATTACAGGTTTAAAAAAATAGAACATTGTGAAAATGTGAATAAGTAAAATAAATAAATAAATAAATCAGTGTCTCGTAAAATTAGAACATTGTGATGAGGTTCAGGATTGGAAACTCATGGTGTCACACCATGATCAGCTGATTAACTCCTAGACATGAGCTACAAATGTCTCATTCCTTGGGTCAAGCCACGCCTGAACCAGAGACAACATAGAACTGGACTGGACTGTTGCTCAGTGGTCCAATATCCTCTTTTCAGATTAAGGTAAATTGTCATGTAATTTAGAAATCAAGGTCCCAGAGTCTAGAGAAAGAGTGGAGCAGCCCAGAATCCATGTTGCTTGAAGCCCTGAGTGAAGTTTCCAGTCACTGATGTCCTCTGCTGGTGTTGGTCCACTGTGTTTTCTGAAGTTCACAGTCAATGCAGCATCGACCAGAACATTTTAGAGACTTCATGCTTCCTTCTGCTGATGAGCTTTATGGAGATGCTGATTTTATTTTCCTGCAGAACTTGGCTCCTGCCCACACTGATAAAGGTACCAAAAGCTGGTAACGTTCTAATTTTCTGAGACACTGACTTTTGGTTTTTCATTATCTGTAAGCCATAATCATGAAAAGTACATGAAATAAAGGCTTGAAATACAAAGTATTTCACTCTATGTGTAATGAATATATGGAATATATTAGTTTCACTTTCTGAAATGATAGCCAAAGAAAGTTAAAGTTTTCACAATATTCTAATTTCTTGGGATGCACCGGTACCATTCAGAGAACCATGCTAGCAATGCTGAAAAACTGAAGAAAGTTAAAAATAAAACTTCCAAGTCCAATTAAAGTCTGTGTCGCACCAACGTGTGTTAATGTCAGGAACAAAATAAAACATAAAAGACTGGAAATTAATTCTTAGAAACTGTCATAAACAGAAACCTAATAATATTTTTAAAGAAATAATGATAAAAATGAACAGTAAACAAATTCCATGAAGTTTTACTGGTAAATTTCCTAGAAGACATCCATTAACAAGAACCTCAAACTCTGCTAAATCAAATGTGAAGAGGACTGCTAATCAAGAATAGTCAATAGTCTGTATTTTCTTTCATACAAGACCCATTATGAACAATTTATGTTTAGATTTGCGTTTTTGGTGAATCACAGTTTCACAGAAATGATCAAATTTAATGATAAACAAGTTTTAAAAAATGGCTTGCAACATAAAAAAAAAATTATGAATGAATACTTTGCTTTTCTAAAGATATGACTAGAACAAATTGAAAAAAAAAAATAAAAAAATAAAAACTGATACACCATGTATCCTTCAGAAACAGCTATGACAAATAGTAACTCTGACTCCAACAAATCAAGATTTTACTCACTGGTAGTTCTGAGGGTTCAGGGAGAAACTCTGCATCTTCTCCAAAAATAAAATCTGGAGGTAGTTCTGGATATTGTGCATTGAAGATAATATCCCCTAAAAGAACAGAAAATGTGTAAATGTGTCTTTTTAACTAATGGTTATGCATTTTAATAAACCATTTTTGTCAGAAAATTTTCAAATACACGCATTTCTGGAAAAACAAACTAAAGTTGAACAATGTAATTCCTTATTAACATGAAAAACACTGGGCAAAGCAGTAATTAGCAGTAAATAAAAAGCTTCTAAACAAGGTTGGTGCATAAATAGGTGCAGACTTCACTGTTACAAATTATTGCCCACAAAGGTTATTGTATAATAACATTTTTAGAGCATTATAACTGTTTGGATAAATACTGTAATCAGATTTAGGTGTTATGATGGCTCTGGGATAACAAATGTTTTTTTGTCTCTGTGACAATGATATGAAATTCCTGACCCTCTTGACAGAAATCTCACAGATGGCCTGAGACTCTCAGAGTCCCCACACATGAGCAGGAGGAAGTGGATAGGGAGAGGGAGGGCTGACGATGTCGTCTTAAGCTGTTGCCCTTGAGAACCCTGCTTCAGATAAGCAGCAGGAGATGGACTGATGGATAAAACAGAGTGTGCCAACAAGTGTGTGCATTTTTAATTTTGTTACATTGTATCCGTCTAGAACTTGTACTTGGGTTAACATCCAGTTTTCTAAATTAGTTCAAAATGTGTGGATTTTTTATTTAATTCAGTGCTAAAACACTATAATAAAATAGTTTAAATAAGTTAAAAACAAAACCATTTTAGAGAAGGTGCTCAGTCAAAGACATCATAAAAGACTTAGCTAGTTTAGTGTTCTGATAAGATGTCATACAATGCAATGTGCGTGCAACAAGCCTGCTCTTATCTGTTTTTTTGTTGTTCCAGCAAGAGCAAAGAAACATGCACATATGGAAGTATTTTCCCAGTGGAGAAGAGACAAATGAGGAAATGAGAGGATGTATTTGAAATACAAACCACTAGGAGCCTGAAAGAAAAGTCCTGCTTTAATGGCTCCAGACAGAAACAAACTTTAAGATCAAACTTTACAGGTTACAACCGAGGCCTTTATGTGCTGCTTTGTTCAAACATGCTGAGACAACAACCCTCCCAAGAACAGTTTATTCACAATGTTCCCTTGCAAAGTTTTACTTCTTTCTTTATTTTTTTTCCCTGAATTTATAAGGACACAGTGGGCACAACTACAAAGGACACAACAGTTATTTTTCCAGCCACAGTGTTTGGATGGAAGGGGGCTGGAAATGCATTAATAGATAAAAGGCCAATCTGCACCTCTGAATTATCAGTTGAACAAACTTCTTTCAGGCCAAAGCATGAAAAAAAAAAAAAAAACAGCAGTAATATTGATGTGTGCCATAAAAGAAGGCCTGTGTAATTATCTTTGTTTACTTGTTGTTAAATAAATTATTCTTTGAGTACAATAGCTTTCTTCATAAGTAAAAATCTATAAGGCTTTGTACTCTTGCAAACCTTTAGCAGAGGTGAAATGTAAATTATATCAGGTCAGCTGGGGTGTATGGAGGCTTTTTTTCATTAGCCACCATCAAGGCATAAAATAGCTTGTTAAGTAGAAAAAATAATCAATGCTTATTACAAGCTCTTGCAAGGATAGTATTAATTAAAGCTCAAAGTCCAAGATGAGTTTCAACCAGTTAATATATTTGATGGTTAACACTTAAGTCTCGACTGTAACAGAAAACCACAATATTCAGACCTACTTTTGTTCTTTAACTGACTTAATACACTAAGTTCATCACATGATTTTGTAACTGAAGTATTAAGGATTTGTAAAAGTTTTACAGGATTTATACATCATATACGCACATTCCTCAAGTCTAGCCACAACTTCCTGCCGCAGCTCACAACCACTTCTGCCTGAGCCACATTTTGTGCAAAATAAGCAAAGCCTACTTCCTCTAATCTGCCACAAGTTTCTCCCCAAACAAGGCCACGTTTACATCAAACTTAATACACAAACAGATAGAAATGTATACATTAATAACCCGAGATGGCAAACATAATTATTTTTATTTATTTTGATATAAAGGTAGGTGAATTATTGTTGGCATTTGTTTGTTGTGTAGGCACTTGTCAGCTACAAAAACCTACTTCACCACTCTGTCTCATTTTTTGATTTATGTTATGCACTGAATTAGGAAAGCAGACAAACAAATGTGCTCAAAGACTCAGATGAATGTAAATATGTGAAATATATTAGTTGCATTTGTATAATAAGGCTTCCTGCAAATTTAACTAAATAATCAAAACTGTGATTTTTGTGAAAATGTGATTTTTTTTTTTAAGTTGCCACTATAAAAACCTTCAAGAAACAAATGTTATTGTCAAAGCCTCAACTATAAAAATCGATTGGAATCAAATGGTAACCAGAGTAAACAAATATATCGATTTCATGACGTGCACACACAAAGACTGGCATCCTGTGAGTCACCATCATTTTAGTGAAAGTAGGTTGAAATTCATTTAATTTACGAGTATGATTACACTGAGTAATATTCTCCACTGCATATACAGTATTCAGAAAGAAAAGACAGTTGTGAAGACTTGTGTAAGTAATGTCAGACCCCTCCAGTAAAAGTTAAGTGGCACAAAGAACAGGACGTTTACTGGTGTTGTTTCAATTAATAGATTTATGTGGATGTTTTTTTTTTTTTGTTTGTTTTGTTTTTTCACTGCTCACTTAGCTTAAGAATGTTTTACCAAACATCCCACTGCTGCTTTTGAGTGAAACAGAAATTGATTTTATTCAGACTGCTTTAAAATCTCTGATGTCTTCATTCAGTCTTTAACGTGCTTTAATAAAATGATATGACTCTTTGGTTGACCTTCAAACCACTTTAAAATAAGCAACTGACTTATCTTTACAATAATCATGGATGAGCTTACACATTCTTAACAAAATAAAATGTATTTGGCTGGTACTTTTTTTTTTCACACTACAGAACCAATTATATAGACAATTATTCAATTAACCTGAACACAGCTGCTAACTTGCCAATTTAAATCTTGTCTCTGCTCAGATTTTATAGTAAGAGTGGTCAAAGCAAATTTGAAAATGGAATCACAGCACGCATACAGCACAATCATCCTGATTAGATGTCACATTGTTCCAACGAAATTAGTGCTTGCTGCCATTTCAATAGGGAATACAAAGCTACATGCAAATGCACAAAAAAAGTTCAATTTGAAGCTCTTGAAGAACTATGGCTGGCCCCGCTTCCTGCTGCTGCCACTTGACTGTGACTAGTGTTTGCTTTGATTTATCTACCCCAGGAATGAAAGAAAATCCAAGCTACTTGCTGAACAATTATTTGACACCTTGTATGTATATAATAAAACTGAAACTTACATTTTAGGGTTTCTCCAGCATATGGAATGTGAAGTTTAAAGCGATCACAGCAAGGACCTGGAGTCAGAGATGTGCATCTGTGCACAAAGATTGATTCAAACAACACAAGATAGTCAGCAAGAACACTAAATTACCTTAACCCTGCAATGAAGCTACATTAAGACTTTTTTTTTAAAAGATGCACTCATTTCAAAATACATGTAGTACAAAATGGTAAATGATTTTTTTGTGCTAAAATATATATTTTTAAATTTAATAGGACCAATATTTACCTTTTTCCAACAATGCAAATACTTACAGTGCCTTTTTGTCTAAAATGAAGACTGAATACAGTGGTGAATATGTTGATGGCATTTGCTTATATGTATATTTACTTTTTCTTACATATTAAATAATGTCAATTTCTGTCAGGTGTTATTCACTTAAAATCTTAAATGAATGAATACTATACTGTAAGTGAAAAAGTTGAAATTCTAGTTAATTAGTAGTATGTTTAACCTATCTTTGAGAATGCAAAAACAACAGACTGGATATTGTAATTAGGCTTGTAAACCTGTAATTGAGAGCTCAGCCTCACCCAGTTTTGAGATCTGTGACCCGCAGACAGTTGGTAGAGTCAAGTCCCACTTGTCCATTCCTCACCACACTGCTCAGCAAAGGCCGCAGCTCAGGAGAGATACGGTGCAGAGCAACTTCAGGCGACATGTTGTTCATGGTATTCACTCTTGGGAGTTTGTGGGAACACAGCAACCAATAACAGTCAATGTCTTAAAACAATATTTTACAACAAAACCACAGAAGTGATACTGATTTTTTTTTTCTTCTTGTTTGCATAAACAAAATTGGTGATAACCACTTGATATCAAACTAAACAATACAGTACTGTAACACACATTATTAACTTAATTCAATTATTTTCAGAATTAATATAAACAAAATCTCTTGTTTGCATTGTATGAAACATGAGGTAATTTGTTTTGTCTGTTCGTCAACTGTTTGGCAAATATGAAGACTCATTTGTGTGTTTAAAGTAGGTTTGAAGACAAATATTTTCCTGGTTTTCCAGCAGACAAAATAAAGCATTCTGTTATCACATTGTAGACATATTTTACAACTTATTAAACATCATCTCCTGAAGTGAGTAGCTGAACATAAAAATACTGTATACTGTCAAAGAGGCAAACAAAGAATGTGATTATTGAAACTACATGGAATAAATTATAAACAATTTATGTATAAAACTTTAAAAAGTTTTGATGTGAAGCCTTAGGGAAACCACTAAGGGCATATAAAATCATATTAAATGTAACTTGTTAGAAACGCAATGCTTAAACTTTAAAGCAAAAAGATCAAGTAACCTGATGACTCCCCAAAAATTAGAACAGCTGACGACCTAAATATACTGACCAATTTTACTTTTCATTAGAGTTTGTTTTTCCTCAACGACACAAACATATTCTGAGTATCACGGAATTGTTTGTCTCAAATGAAGCCAAGAGTGGTCTTAGAATAGCTAAAGAAGCAAGGAATTTCATTTTACACTGGTAAACAGGTTTCCACACAGTCATCATCCAATTACTTGAGATTTGAGGATATGCTAATACTTCAACAGCGATCTGACTCCCATCATCAATAAAGCTCGGCGTTAAATTTGTACAGATCTTTACGAAAATAAGATGTAACATGTTTGTATAATTTCACCCCATAACTATTCGAATGCGTGCAAAAATCAAAGCTTAACAGTTGATCAAAGTAAAGGAAGCTGTCACGGACAAACATTAGCTGAAATTGCTAACCTGCTTCTCTTCTCCTCGTTATATTAATAACAATTTAATATTTAGAGCACATGCATCGTGATTTATTATATTCTATTTATTTAAATACACAATAATATACGCGTAAAAGTACCTGAAGGAAACAGAATTGTGTTTAGCTGAGCGTTAACTTCAATGTTTACTTCATGATGTCAAACTTTCCGGTACTTCCTATTTGGGTCTTGAATATGGCCCCCGAGTTTAGCTGTCTATAACAGTGCCTGTTATAAGAAATGCATTTCTTTAATTTTAAAAACAATGTTTTCCGTATAAATAAAGCTTATGACACATTTTACATGTGACAATTGTACTTAAATTACGCAAAGATTAATTCGATGAATATTATACCATTAAATGATAAGAACAAAAGGTCTGGCAGTAGCTAAAAAGTCACGTAGCTGTCACTCACTCCTCTCGCTGCACTTCGACCGTCACTGTTCAGATGTCCACTCTGAAAGAACAAATTTAGAGTTAAAGGTAATTTGGGGGTAACATTTCACTCAGACAGTTCGTCTAAACACACTTTAATTAACGCTTGCGTTAATCTGTTTTAAACGAATTTTATTATACAGTACAGTATTTGATAATGTGTCGCTATTTATACAAAATGCTTCATTAGACAAAATGTGACCTGAATCTATTGCTCGAGTTTTTAGTGCACCATCACGACGCAAGATCCCAAGATGTACATTAGATGCATGCACAGTGCATGCACAAAACAGACAATAAATCCATATATGTTAAATGTATATAATTTCATCTACTTGTAATAGGTGTGATGCAAAGGTTGTGAATTATGCGAAATTACAATTGTCATTAGAGCCAGGTTGTTAAAAAAAGGTCCAGTCCCACCTGACTTGTGCCACTGTGTGTTGTATAGACCAGGTGTTTCCCAAAGGTTCAAATGGTCTGATAATGACCTGAAAGTTAAATGTGGATGAGGATTAAACTTTTTTTTTTCCTTTCTAGGTTCAACCACATCACTTCGCACCACACCTTTTTTATTTCTATTTGTATTCTTTATGATTGCTCTAAACCTGAATTAATGGCACAAATACATATAAGTCTACTGCGTGGCTACATGTTTAGACGTTTGTGTTGATGTCAGAATGATTGTATGTCTTGAAATACGAAATGTGATTCACAGCTGAGGGTAATTCAGAATCAATCATTAAGTATTCTTGAATAAACAAAGCAAAGGAACAAAGACAAACACTATAATTCAAACATTACTGGTGTGATTTTGTTAGATATGTTA
>JARVLU010000624.1:15888270-15898968 GCA_031762415.1 Simpsonichthys santanae
CTGCACCCTTTAAAATACCTGTCTCTCCTCCACTTGGTGTCCGGTCATTGTTGGTGTTGGGCTTCACTTGGTTTTGTACTCTCTACCTCAGTTGGTGTAAGTTTTTGCTGCCTTGACAGCCTTTTGTTTTATTGTTTAAAAATAAATTGTTTTTGTCTTACACTCCTGCCTGCATCTTGCCTACATATGGGTTCAAGACACCAGGATCGTGACACACAGGCTGTTTTTGTAGGTAAACAAACACATGGTATGGTATGCAGCTGTTGGCAAAGTTTGCTTACAATTTTTAAATTAATGGATACATCAATCATCATTACCAGAATAAAAAAGTTATTTTAAATTTAGTTGTTTGTTTGACTGGTCTGCAAGACACTGCAATACTGTATGTAACTAAACAAAGTTTAAAGTTACAGGAAGAAAACTAAAACTTTGTGTCTGAGTGAGCAACACAAATCCTTCAGATTTGCTGCTTTTAACATGCAGATTTTACAAATAATGTACAATTTTGTAAGTTGATCTTACGTCCTGAAGGTGTAACGCTTATTATAATGCACTTTTGTTATCAACCTTTCACAGGCGGGCTCATTGTGTTTTGACCAACGTCTGCATGCATACTGTTAGCAAAATATAATATGAACCACTGAACAGATTTTATTGAAACTCTCAGAAAGTTATTGACATATCTAAAGGTGATTAACATTTGAAGTAAACACAACACTGCTGCAGCCGACTGACTTTAGCCAAGACAAAAAAAAAAGTGGTTATAATTTAGTCAAATTTACAAATATTGACCTAAATTTGGTGTGGTAATAGCAGATGGCCACCCCCATTGTATACGTTGTCTTAACACATTTCACAATATCACATGACAATCACCAAAAGGTTTATTCTAGCTTCATCATAAGACATTTTTCATTTAACACCGTGAACACGTGAAGGCAGTGGGTGATGTGCATTTTCCACATCACAGAGGTCTTTTCCTGGATTTCTGTTCTCTGTTTTGCAGCTATTATTTTAAGAATGGCATGGCAGAGTTGTCTGTCTTGCTCATCTACTTCTGCCCCATTCCCCCTCCTCCTCTTGCCTCCTCACACCACTTTTCTCATGGCTATTAGTCCTCGGCATACAATCGATACCTGGTTCCCACAGCAGCTGCTATAAGGGCAATGAAGGAAATGAGGAAGAGAGATAATGAAAGTAGGCGAGACAAAGACTTGAAGGGCGTTTCATTGCAGCTGTTGCATTAAAAAAAAAACTGTTTTTTTCTTCCCTTATCTGTGCACCCCTGTCACAGCTGCTTATCAACGTACACTTTAAAATAACGGTTAGTGTAAAATACCTAAAGTTTGAAACTGTCAGTTGTGGTTTACTGATCCAAGGGTTTTTATCTGTCTTTCAGTAGCTCAGCGGATCGATGCAAAGCTGTTGCCTTTGAAAACACGTACAGACAGACTGGTGGGACTTGCAGTGGTGCAACATGTGCAGATTTATGGTTGTGAACCCGGCTTTGTGTCAACAGTGGTTTTAAAGATGGGGAGAGTCTGCGTTGGTGGTGTAAATTGGGCTATAGATCATGGGAAGCTGGCAGGACACTGATGCTGCAGGCCTGATGAATGGATAATAGTGCCTCTGTTCCAAAGAGTCCTTGGCATATGGCAAATAAAGCAGCATGCCCACGTGGAAGGGCTGCAGACAGACAGGTGTGCACACTTATGTGCACAAAACACACAAATGCTGTGCCATGCCAAGAATCTGCAGACAGGAACAGCTCAAAGTGAATACAAAACTAGAGATGAGGTGTTAAAAAAAATACTAATTTGTTTAAACCTGTAACAATCTGCTTTCATTGTGAGATAAATCACATATAACTCATAAAAATCAGCAATGGTCAATAAAAACAAACAAAAAAAAACATTAATCTGAAACAGATGATTTAAATCAATCAGTAAATTCAGCTAAAAATCTCAATTCCAAGTAAACGTGAAAGATTAGCTCAGCCTGTGATGCAGAGATAAATATTGCTGGTTTCACTAAGAAATAAAAACACAAGTAAACAAATGCAATAAAAAAAAACTTTTATAAATGACTAAATAAAAACTGTATCTTTATCTTGTGGGTTTGTTTTGCTGTCTGTTAGCAAAATTGATCACAAACCACAATACAGATTTTAATGAAAGTCTCAGAAAATTGCCATCAGAGTGTCTAAGTAAAACTTTTGAGTCACCCCATTTCAATATTCACAGCTGAGCAACAAGGAAACACAAAAATGGTCAAAACTCCATCAACCTTACAGATATTGAGCAACAATTTGATGTGGTCATAACTTTGAGTCATCCTCAACACACACTCACTGAGGGCTTGCAAGTTGCTTGACATCTTTCCCTACAACTTTGTCATGAACTAGACATTTAAAAATGTTAAGCATTTGAATTAAAAATATGGAGAATAACTGAAAATGCATGGAATAAAAGGTAAAGCAGCAAATGTTTCTGCCTGAAAAAACAAAAAAAGTTATCAATGACATAACCTAAAGTCTACTTTTTTTTCATGGCAATTTCATAGAGTAAAATTCACAAATAAATGACGTATTCCATGAATTTAAAATTGTTGATGCCACTTGATAGTTTTATCATTGGTTGTGTACAATGGTTGGAAACTACAAAGTTTATTGCTGCAGGTAAGGACTTTTTGTAAAATTCTTCCTCCTGCTTGCTCTTGACGAAGACGGACTCTTTTCCCTCCTGCTTTGCTCTTTGTCTTGTGATTCCTATTGAAGCCTCAGCCTCCAAACTGTAAATTATGGATCTGGTCAGCTGGTCTCTCAACACAATTGATACAATTTTCTTGACAAGAAGGAGAGCCCCCATGCCCTGAAGGGACACACGCAGATGGATATACAGGTAGTCCTCGACTTAAGGCGCCCTCGACTCACGGCAACTCGGACTTAAGAATGGGTGTGCGGCGCAGTGTTAGCATACATTTTACATGTATTTCCTCGACTTACGGCAAAAAATCCGGACTTACGAACGGGTGCGGCGCCACGTGTAATGAGTTCCGACTTACGGCAAAATCGGGTTACGAACAGTTTGTAGGTACGGAACCCGTTCGTAAGTCAAGGACTACCTGTAGTGTACTCTCATACAAGTGTTTATTTATTTATTTATTTTTTTAATTAATTAATTATTTTTTTTATTGCATCTTTTACTTTTTGGCCAGGTCTCCTTCTTTGATTATAAGTTTAAATAAACTATTAAGAAATAACTTACGGTACATACTGTATTTTTATTATTATTATTTTGTCCAAGCGGAGTTAAAGCTCTGCCTGGCAACCTGTTTATGTATATCTATAAATATAAAAGTTAAATTAATAAATATGTCCGTAACCAATTCAGAAACTGAGTATCTTGATAAGTGGCTTGTTATATGGCGGCATCAGGCTGTTCCTGACCCGGAGCTGTATAATGGAGACTCACATGTGGCTCAGGCAAAATAGTGTGAACTCATGGAATTAAACACCCACACATTCACCTATTGTTAGCAAAGTAGCAGGCCATGTGATGTATGTTGCGCTCGATCAACTGGATTTGTATTAAAATGCTCACCTTCTCATGATTCCTGTAACTTCAACAACTGGCCTTTTGAGGACAAGGACAATTACACAGTGTAGATTAAATATGCGTCTCTCATTTTTCTGACTCATTATTTGAGCTGAAGATATTGCACACAAATTAATGTATTTATAATGTAATCATGATGTATGCATCCTCACCACTCACTGCTTCTAACAAACTTTAACCCAGTTTGAAATCTATTAGGGTCTTATTTTTCATGCAGTCCATGAAAGAGCTTCAGAACCGGAAAACCAAGCTTCGGTTCAAACTATGGAAAACAACTTTTAAGTTTGTTTTTGTTCACATCTACTTCCCCATATTGCTCACCAGCAGCTGACGGAGACGGAGGAGAGGGAAATGAGGGGCAGGCTCAAAGTAAACACTTCACGTCACTGAACACCTGCTTTGGCCTTTTGGTTCCGTGGGAGAAAATGCTCCGAGGTTGCACTTTAGCACACAACTGCCCTATTTGCTCAGTGCAAATGCCACAGACAACAATAGCCAAGTGTCTCTCAGGGTTTTATGAGGCGTGGGTGGGATTGTTCAAGAATTTGGACCTCGGATTATCTTACCTGTCAGTTATCCAGCTTCACATGGCTGTCGGCCAAATAAGTTTATACTGTACGTGCAATTTAGATTTTAATGAGCGTGCTACTCATTTCTGATGCAACTGCAGGAATATAAAATAAAACTTAAAATTGTGTTATAATCAGATCTGAAAGGTTGTGCACTTCAAATGTAGTTCTTTACTGGATAAATAACTTCCAGATAAATAACTTCTTCTTAACGGTTGAGTCTGAAGGATTTTATCCTTACAGTATGTCAAAAATATAAAATATGCACTACATGATGTGTTCAATTTGTTGGTTTTGTTTGTTATATTTAAACATTTTTTAACTTTTGATTTATGCCTGTACAATAGTAGTTTTTTCTGCTTCTTTTGAAACATTCTTTCTCTCTACTCCTGATTTAGCTTTACTTCCTGTTTTATTTTGTAGAGCTTTCCACCGTGTGCTTCCTGTCAAATTTACTTCTCATTCCAACTATTGATTTGCTGAAGACTAAATTTGCATTGTGTTTGCCATTTAACCTTGTTGTTGATATGGTTCTTTAGTATGTTTTTATTTATTTATTCATTTATCTTTACAATTTTCCCTGCCTGGTTCTGTTTTATACATTTAGTAATATTTCTCTAAGAAAATGTCTTGAGTTTCACATAGTTATTTATTTATGTATTTATTTATTGGGGGGGGGGGGGGGTGTCCTGTTTTAAATCCAGCATAAATTCTAACAAACAGTGTATATGCTTAAAATCTAAAACAAAATGTTTGATCTAACATCACAATTCTTTCTAATAATATTAATTTTATAGTTAAAAGCAATGTGTTAGTTTTCTAAAGCAAATTCAGCCATAGAGCAAATGACATGTAATGTGTGTGTGTTTTTCATGTGTAAAACCTTTGTTCATATTTCCCTTTTAGCCATATTTTAGCTTCAGTGACCATACATCCTGTTATAGCTTTGGGTCCTTTGTGTGTGTGTGTGTTTTCACAGAGCAGTGCAAAAACAGTGGCATTTTAACAACAAGCTGCTCAGTTACTGGAAATCCTGAGATTGAGTGAACTTACAGGAACAGCACATCTGCCACAAACACGCTCACACACAAGCCTAAAAAAGTGCATCAACAGGGTTGAAAACAAGTTTATGACAACATTTTGCCATACACAAACCCTCTGGCCCCTGGCCAGTACTGCCCAGGGCCAAACCACAGAACCCTGATCCAGCATAAGGCTGTTGGTTGTCTCACCATCATGTTACTCACCTTCTGCTTCTGCTCTGAGATTGTAAGATTCAGTTTACCAGCTCCTCCCATACCCACCTGTGGTATATCAGCCTCCAGTGGTGCAAGACTTTACCAACCAGTGAGTCAGACAATACTATCTATTGTGTCAAGTGACAAGTAGAAGTATTTATTGAATTAACTTCTTGCATTATTTGCACATTTGTCGACTTCAGGTGATGAAGTAACTCACAAATCTTTCATCTGTTTGTCATATGCACATTCACTTTTTTTTTTTTTTTTTTTCATTCAACCTTTTATTTATACTGGCTAGCCTCATTGAGTCACGGGGACTCATTTACAATAGTGACCTGTTCCAGACAGACCATATAAAGTACAGACAACAAAACAGACAATACAGCAATACACTACAGTTAAAAAAAAAATGCAGTTAAAATAAGAGTAGTGTACAAAACAACAAATCAGGGCGCTGTAAATCAGGGTGAAATACTAAAAACAAGAACATGTTTGCTTTAATTTTTCTATTGACATTAAATGTGTGAAACCCCTTAAAGAAATCAAGGTGGACAACTTCAGTTCCTGTTGCAAGGTGTTCCCGTTTGCAGGAGCAGAGTAGCAAAAGGCCTTTTTGCTGATTTCAGTCTGCACTGCGGGAATGCTGCAGGTAATGATGGCCTGAGAGCGCATGTTGTAACTGCACTGACGACATGACATGTGGGAGGAGATTTAAGAAGACCAAGGAGGGATTTATAGATGAAAATGAACCAGTGTGAGAGACTACGTGTAGATAATGATGACCAACTGACCAATGAGTACAGGGTGCAGTGATAGTTACAACCAGTTATGAATCCTAGCACACCACGGTAGACGACATCCAACATCTGCAAGGAGCTGGCAGGGGCATTCATGTAACTGTCACCATAGTCAATGTCATGTATGAAGGTAATCCAATTTAATCTATGGCCATCATTTTGTCGTTATTATTATTTTTTTCCATTATTTCCCACAGCCAGGCACCAAGGCTACCCAAAGCAGGGGAAACCATTCATGGTCACAAGTTCTTCATTGGCTTTGGTGGGAAAGGGGCCAACCAGTGCGTTCAGGCTGCCAGAATGGGAGTCAAAGCTGCTATGATCTGCAAGGTTTGACCTCGTCATAAAAGTTTGCAGCCAAACACTGCTGCTGTGCTGGTTATCTGCGAGTTGGTGTGTGGCTTAGTTTAGATTCCTGCATCATTATTTCTGCTTATAAAAAGGAAATACGTTTGCTGGTCCATGTCTTAGTAAAAGCAATCATCTATTAGCTACTATAGCGCACCAACTAACAAACGACTCTAAAAACAAACGTTTTAGCCTCATTCACACTTCAGTCACTATTTAACATCAACTGTCCATGCCTCGTTTTCTCATGATCAATAACTTAGTACATGCATTCGCCCACTCACGCTTGTGCACCTTCAAACAACCCTATTCCCAAACCATCTAACCTTGAGTCTCCAATCAGTAAGCTCAGTATGGCTTTTCAACCTGAGCACTAAAACACCAAAGCCCCACCTCTGTCAGAACAAAGAGGCGTGATCGATAACAAACTAGTGCAGGAGGAGCTCTCCGGGCATGGGGAGAACCCAAAAATAGACACCCAGGCATGTCAAAAAACATCCAAGACGAAAGGCCACTCTTTAAAGGGAATGAGGCCAAGCAGCCAATACCATCCCAACCCTTTATCATAGACAACAAGAAATGCTTGCATTCTGGCAAGTTTTTTTAGAAAGCGTGGGTTCGAAGTAGATGCCTTGGGGCAAGGTGGGGACCCCTTCGACAACCCAACGTAGCTACAGATGTGGACATCCCACAGCGAATAAGGGAAATAGGGGAAGGAGGGAAGGAAAACGATTGCGAGGTGCTTATGAAGAGGCGTGAAGGCGGGGTTATTGTGTCTTCAAGGCTTGGCGCAGCTGGTCGTGTGTTTGCGAGTGTGTGCATCTTTTGGCTTTGTTTGTTCGTTTTTGCACATTTTCGGCAACGGCATCATGCCAGTATGCTGGCAGGGCACACAACCATCTAGCCCTACAGAGAATTGAGCATTTCACTTTTCAAAAGTTGCCGCTAACCAAGTCTGACCCTACTTGACACTCTCTTTGTTGGAATTGTTTTGTTTTGAATCTCTTCTAGGTTGGTAAAGACTTCTTTGGAGACAGTTATATCCAGAATTTCAAGGACAACGATGTATACACAGGTAGGATTAGATCTTTTCTACAACACAGCTTAAATTAGTTGCTATCTCCACGGTGCTCTGCAAAAAGTTCACATTAGGAGTAGTGCTTTTATAGCCTTTCATCATTTTAGGTTACTTAAGGCTTTGGGATACACTGGCATGTTTGCTTTAATCTTATAGCCAATGGTTTTAAACTGTTCCTTACAAAGATGTTTTTTCAAAAGTACTAAGGACTCTGTAAACTGTTATTAGCCGGCTGCATACCAAACAGTCGTTATGGGTTACTATACCAACATTTTGTCTTCTAGATGTGTCCGATAAAAGTCTGAGACCTTAGAATAAACTTGTTTTTTTTTTTTTTTTTTTTTTTCCAAAAAAGTAAAATATTGGATGTTTTTTAAAGTTTGTTCCTCCTTTATTCTCTGTTTCAGACTTTGTCTGGCAGACTTCAGATGCAGCCACAGGAGCTGCTTCAATCACCGTCAACGACGCAGGTAAACGCTAACCTATACTGCCCTGCTGAGAGTCTAAAAGCTCTTTGAGTTGTAGAAATGATTTCATGCATACACAGCAGAGAGTACCTGTAGGCTATCAGCATGGCCTTTTCTACTATAACACACACACACACACTCACACACAATACACCCCTGTACTCTACATTTAAGTAGTACCTTTTCATGAGATTGGAATCAGTGAATAACTCTTACAGACACACACAGTTAAAAGAATGTGCAGCATTTTTATCAGTAGTTCCAGAGCTTGTATTTGCTTGTAATCTGCATTTTTGTAATCTTCATTGTATTAGTTAAACTATGTATGTTTTTAATCAGTTCATCACAGTCTGTTTGCATTAGCATAATGGTCCTGCTTTGGGTTTAAACTTAGGTTTACATTTAAGGTTTTCTTTAAAAAATAAAAATAAAAAAAAATAGGACATAGCTTACCCAAGAAGATCTGATCATGTTTTTGTAATGCTTCTTTTTGTAGAATATTTTATTTAAGTTTGACATATTTCTTAGAAATCAGTCCTAACTTCTGAAATAATAAGAAAATAATATACATGTGTATACGGTATATTTGAGAGCTTAACATTTGAGCTTTTATCATAAATATTTATTTTGTGCTATTGGTTGTGGTTGTTAGTCTTTGACACCAGTTTAAACTTTCATATTGTTTTAAACTTAAAAGGGAACACATTTAAATGTGGTCTTGAAGGGGAATACTTTACATGCATTGCATCTGGTTTTAGTACCGGTAGTTTAAAATTACCAGTACAATGAGTCCTTGGGTAATGAAACAACATGAAAACATTTTTCATGTCCCCTATCATTTTGGTCTGGATTGCACAGTAAACCACCACAGTTTCTCATAAAACTCCATGTGTTGGGAATTATTGTGTTGACTCACATTTATCTTAAATGCCAATTTTGTATGCTCACATCTTTTTGGGTGTCCAGGTGAAAATGCTATTGTGATTGTGGCTGGTGCCAACATGCTGCTGGGCAGTGAAGAGCTACAACAAGCTCTTCCAGCCATCAGAAAAGCAAAAGTGTTGGTGTGTCAGCTGGAGATCAATCCACAGATTTCCCTCCAAGCTCTACAAATGGCTCGTGACAACAAAGGTCAGTCGATGTCCGTGTGCATGGACGTCTGTCTACATCACACATGTGAGAAAGTAAATAGTTTATTGGACAAAATTAAGATATAGTAAAAGAATCAGAAGTCAATTTTTTTGAGTGTATTTTGCAGATGGTTACATTTCAGCATCATTAACTTGGTTTGTTTTCACCAGCTGTGGTTGCTTTGGACTTTAAATGCTCAGTTAAGTCTGTGTTGGATCATTTACAAACATATTTTGTCGCTGCACAGTAAAAACAGATTATAGTTTGTTGTTTTATTTTAGGCTCAATCATTCAAGTATTGGGGAAAATTTAGTTGACAAAGTTACAGCGAAGTTTGTGGTCATTGTGGATTGATGCTGAGAAGGTCCAAAGACACTTTACAAATAACTAATGCAGGATAATCCACTTCTCTGCTGGCCATCTGTGTGTTCAGATGTGAGCATATACACTGCTTCTGTCATAATCCTCATTGACGACCAAACTGAGTCTCCTCCTCTGGCCTTGAGATCAATCTGCAAGACCACATTTTCACTTCTTTATATTCCACTGTCCAAAACTGAGACCAAAGTATAGGCTACTGTATGCTGGCTGTACTATTGATAAGAAAGTCCCACATACAAACCTTCTTTACTCTTTAACTGGTTGTCATAATGTGTACCATAGTATGTGATGACTCTTTTTTTTTAAAGCCGCAAATACTGTAGTAATCAACCGAAAATAAACATTAAATGATGCAAACAAGAATTTACTTGCAAAGTAAGAACTATGTACAGTACAGTATATCAAAAGGATAAACATCTAAAAATAAATTACGTGGATTTTTAATTCTTATTCAGGAAAATGTTTCATTTGTTTACATTAAGGGCCAGGACCTAAAAATTGCACTGCACCTTGCCTGCTAGGGTGCCCTCATTCCTTTGTGGCTTCAGCTTCTGGCTTCTGGTCATGGCTTTAGTTAAAATACATCTTATGGGTTAAACACACATGAACTGATAACTGGAACAGATTTATTCATCCTGCTGTAGTAAATGACTACATTTACACTTGTGTTTACATGTATTAACTTGGGTGTGAAAACAATATTACAAATGCAAGTCAATAGCAGCCTTGACTAAGCCATGTTAATCATGTGATTCATTCATGTGACAAAATAATGGCATACAGTCAATAAGAACTGATTCCTTATCTGCCAATGTTTTATAAGATTCTTTAAACGATACATAAGAAATTTACCATTTGAATAAGATTGCACAGATTACAATAGTTTTTTTAAACATGTAAATGGACTGCACTTTTCTATCTTATCAAGATGCTCAAAGCACTTTACACTACAATCTATGCCCTCATTTACCCGTTCATACAGCACTCTACCATATCTATACAAAGACTAATCAGTGCTTTATCACATTCATACACCAATGGGACACACATCGGAGGCAATGAGGGGTTC
>JARVLU010000624.1:15916872-15930347 GCA_031762415.1 Simpsonichthys santanae
TTTTCATTTTGGTGAGCATTTGGCCACTTTTTCCCTCTAGACACAAACTCAAAAAGAAATAAAGATCCAACACTTTCATATAATTAAAAACAAGAGCAAAGCTATTTTATAGTTTGGTTTTTTGGGGGGTGGGGGGGGGGGGGGTTATCTCAAGTTCTTTTTAGCTTTCCATCAGCCTTTCTAACTTCATTGAAAAAAAAAAAACAAAAAAAAAACATTGGAACGCATAAATTTAAAAAAAAAAATACCACTTCTGTTGTGTGATATCCAGCCAAGTTGACACTATACTGTAGTTCCTGCATGAACAACAAACTCTGCTGCAGAGAGGAGTACTCAAAGCATACTTTGTTAGTCTAAGGACTTCTTGCTTAGGCGACTGCCATCATAATTATTTGCTTCAGACTGAGCCTCAGCAGAGAAGAGGCAGAGGAAAAGCAGCAGAGGTCAAGACGCAGCGGACAAAGCCAACCAGAGAGAGCATCACTGCTCATCCACAGCAAGTGCTTGTGTCACTTGATTGACAGGCCTCCAGATCTAACCTTCACCACAGTGTGTCGAGGGCAGCGACAGCGAGCTGAAGGGCGTAGCGCTTGTCACGCTAGTTGAGCTTCATTCTCTTGATCCAGTAGCGTCACATGCCAGTATCAGTGAGGGAGATGTTTGTTTTCAGGACGGAAATGATGGACGGTGGTTTGTAAAATAAAATTAATAAATAAAATTAAGCTGAAAAGGCAAGGTTTGTTTTGTTTTACGGAAGGATTGTTGGATATTAAAAGTTTAATGCACATTCATACTCATCCCTAAAACCCCTCATTCTCCTGGCCAGAATTTGTGTTTGCATGTCAAAATACAAGTGTTTAACCTAAAACAATAGATATAAAACTCCATCCAGTTTTAACGTTACACTACATATGTAAACTTTGAGAGATTTCTGGGTTGGCTGAACCAATGCATTCAACCCCTTTGGTCTAATTTCCAACTCCAGTAACAGTAATGGGTATTTCAACCAATTTGTCAAGAAAAGCAAATACATGTAAATAAAAGCAACAAGTAAAAAAAAAAAAAAAAACACCATCATATATGTTCCATGTATGTGTCTTTGTAGTTCCTGAAGATAAATTGGCTGGAACATACTTCTCACAATAAAATCCAAGGCCATGGGAGCTAGAGGTGCTGCCTCAAATACAAAAAAAATAAAAAAAATATATGACTGAACAAAATAAATTATACAGACATTCAGATATTAATTTTTAAGATTGTTGTTGCGATTTGCACCACCAGTATGCATCTCCCAACCTATTCGTTTAAATAATATAACTTTTGTATCAGTGTTTAAGGTTGTTAAAAATTTCTCACCCAAACGGACCCTCGGGGCGATAACCCCTCTCATGCTCCATCTCATCAAACAATCATCGGCATTGTTTTACTGTGCAGACATGCTCATAACTTCAGTTCCTTTAAAATGGTCACAAATAGTCCATGTTGTCACGATATGCTGCTGAAACCATACATTCCCATGTTTTAAATCATTTCAGATATTTTTTTCTTTTTAAATGCAGGTTTAATTTCTGATTATTGGTCAAAACAAATATGCCTCATGATTTAAGGAGGTGCTAATAAGAAATATACATTTTACAAAAAAAGTAGTTTTTGAATCAAATACAAGTATTTGTTTATTAGTTAACAAAATTATGTTTCAGTCCCACCCATTTGCAGTTATAAAACATTTTTTAGGGATTTGATGGTAGATTACTGACATGTCAGCAGCTGATCCATGGTCCTGCTGCTGTTCGGCACATTGTTTTTATGCTATTAGTGCTTAGCGTATTTTTAAACGTTTTTCTTAGTTCATATCTTATTACTGTTTTTCTTTTTACATTTTATTGTTGGACGTAACTGGGGCCTTGTGTGCACAATTTCGTTCCACCACATGTACCACATGTGGTGCGAATGACAACTAAAGAAACTCAGACTCTGATTTGAACCATGAATGAGTCAAAAAAGTAAATATCCCCATGAGTACAAAGCCTGAGATCTTCCAGTTTCTCTCTTCTGATCTTGCTGCTCACGCTGTCATCACTACACTCGAATGCAGCCATGATCATCAGTTCTGAAGTACCATCCCCCACCCGCGTGGCATCATCGTGTCCAACGTTTGCTGGGAGAAGGTCCAGAGCTAAATCAGTGGGACCTCTTCAGTAAATGCTGGCTGTAGTGTGGCCCAGCCCAGCTGCCAGACATAAACACTCCATGGGCTGAAACATCCACCAGGCATGAGAAATGTTTCGTCTCTGATCTCATTCTTTCCACCATCTCTACAGTCCACAGTAGTGGCGAGCATGATGGGGAGGGGAGCAATAATTGCCTCTTAAATGTCAAATCAACAGTTTATTATACACCACATGTGACTGATAAACAGTAGCTTGGTTGAACCCAATAGTCTCTGCATGGACCGGGTCAAGACTGGGTTCCAATTTTGTGCCCTGAGTCATGTCCACAAAGCGATCCATGTGACAAAAAGGGTTACTTCAAGGATGGAGGGTGATGCTCACAGAGGTGCTCAGAAAACAGAGTGCAATGAACTCTTTAGAGCCGAAGTGATGAGTAATTGTGCAGGCTTGTGATAACCAGCGTCGGGGCCGTTTGCGGTTAAACATGAGCGTGTCCCTACATACTTCTGCGCCTTTTCCCATCAGTGAACCCCACACATCCGCCTATTCAACCCCCTCCAGGGCGTAGACAGCACATTCCATTGTTATCAATAGATGTGAGGGAAAAAGTTGGATTCATGCATTTTTAAGAGCCAAACCCTAAACTTGTGGCAGTTATGATGACATCACAAGTTGCTCAGCTGACTTTGAAAAATATGAAGAAAAAAAAGTTGGCCTCTTTTAAAAAATACTAAATTATGACGGCCTTTTTTATTATTCACAGTTTCACTTGTAACAAAAAGAAAAACAGAAAAGAAAAACTGTTTTTACAAGTTTACGTTTTTAGAGGCCATTGAAAATGTGTTGTGTTTTACAATAACCCAAAAACAAACTGTGTGGACAAACCCCATAAAGATGCTTCGTTGAAAAAGCTGATGGAGACATTCCTTCAGTTGTTTTTAACTATTGTCATTTCATATGGTTAACCCTCCCATAAATCAAGTGAAGCAGCAGATAAATGCTACAGCACCCTCTACTGTTAAAGCTGATCAAATTTTCATGTAAAATCCTTTGTTGGTTTTTACTTAACCTTTTGTCCCAGTATAAATCTGAGACTGTATCATACACTCTCACATAGATCTAGTTTTAATATTTTCCCTCAGTACACTGAAATATAACCTCTGCTGTGCCAATATTAATTAGTTTTGTTAGAAGCTAAACTATACTTGAAATGTATCAATTAGTATACATTTGTGTATTTTTTTTCTTTCATACTACATATCCATCCTGTGTATTTCACTTAAATCCTATGAGTAAAGTTAAGTAATATTAATGACTTGAGTGCTTTTAGTGTATTTCATAAATATGTGCTTGTTTCTCTGCAGGGAGCTGGGGACAGTTTTATTGGCGCGCTGGCCTTTTACATGGCTAACCATCCCATGATGCCTCTGGAGGAGATGGCACGAAGAGCCAATCAGGTAGCGGGACTGAGCGTGCAGGTTGTCGGCACACAGACATCATTCCCATTCAAACAGGACCTACCCACCAAACTGTTCTGCGATTAATTGCACAAATCCGTGTTAATGGACCAAGTCTGGACTGGCCTGAACGGCCTTAAAACTCAAGAGCAATATGAGAAAAATTGACAATAAAACACATCTTTATTTGTAAAGAAAGTAGCTGACATAATTTATTGAATTACCCCAAGACATGTCTCACAAATGTGTTGACCAATCATAAAACAATTTTAATACATCAAGAAACGTGTTGTCTCCAAGAGATTTTTTTTTTAATGTTTCCAATAAGACTTGTAGCTCAGTTTGTATCATGCTGAACAGTTGTGGTGTCGAAGAGCTGCAGATTTCAGAAGAAAGCCTCTCAAGAGATGCTTTTTGACTGATGCCTTGTGCAATCTGAGACAATAAAACTGTCTTTTCAAACTTCACACGTTGTCCATGTGTATTTGAGCGTTGTTAAATTGATCTGAGCTTCTTCTTCTCAGTGAATAAGACGTGTTTATTCACTGCAAAGACAAAAAAAAAAGATTCAGGGGTCAGGACATGAAGACATTATGTAGAAGGGCTTGGGATAATATATTAATATGCATTCACATACACTTTATTATTCATGCAGAAAATAGACTTTGCATTGCAGTTTGCTTAACTGAACATATATGCATATCAGATTTTTTTAGAGGTTTTGAAAAAAAAAAAGGCTCTTTCTGCTACTTTCTCATGCATTTCCTGTGTTGCTGTTGCCACCTGGTTTCACATTTACCTGCAGCTCATCTTGTTTTTACCCATACACCCCCTATATTTTAAACAAATGTTCTAAAGTATGAACTCTCTCCTTCAGGCTGTAGGTTCTGCTCCTTTGGAAGCAGGGTCATCCACATGGATTCTCCTTCTCCATTTGGCTCTGTTTCATGTATCGTTTGTTGTGAGATGGAGTGTCTTCATATCCCGCTGGATCATATCCATCCACCTATTCTTCTGCCCTCCCCTGCTTAGTTGACCGAAAACTTCTGCATTTAACTTCTGCATCATTTCTGTTCTTTCCAGTAGTTTCGCTTCTTTTCTCTTTAAAGTCCATACCTCAGCTCCACAAAGCAAGACTAGGTGCACCATCATCTTGTTCTCTTTCCCTTTATTGTGAATCAGCATCCTTTTTTTTACCACAAAGCACACCTGTCAGCTCCTTCCATTTTTGCCATGCCACACCAATTCTGCATTTAACGTCTTCTTCACCGCTTCCTTTGCCATTTATCACCAACCCCAGATATTTGAACATTTGCCCTGCTTCAGTACATTTCCTCTATTATCGGTAATTGTTACGGTCTCGTTAGCTTTTGAGCAGACCGTGGTCTCGATTTTTGCTGCGTTTATTTTCAGACCTTTACTCTCAAGTTCCCGCTGCCACCGTCTGAAACTATCTTGGAGATTAACGTCAGAATCTCCAGCCACAATTAGGTCATTTGCATATAACATATCCCACGGCACTTATCTCCTAATAAGCTCAGTAACTGCATCCATCACAACAAACAACAGTGGGCTGAGACATGAACCCTGATGTTCTAAAATGTGAACTACTTGAACAGGTATTTCAGAACTGAATAACCTATATTCATATCTTATCTTGCTGTAATATCTTAAATATGTTGTTCAGCTTGCAAGCAAAAAAAAAAAATCCTGATTCTCATCTGATCCCACAACTTTACAATTAAAATTATCAACACAAACTTGATCTACCAAATTAATAAATTACTTCCTTATAATGTAGCTGATGTTTAGTGCTTTACAAGTATATTGTGTATGTTTCTGAAATTAGTACGTAAAGGAAACTAAAACCCTAAATTATCATAACAGGCAAATTCTTCATCTGTTAAACTGTACACTCCCCCACCCCGCTAAAAAAAAAGTTTGGAAGGCAACAGTTTGACTATTAATGAAGTAAACAAATAGCATTATTTTAAAATAAGATAAGTGACATATGAGCGTAATCACCACTTAGTACTAAAACGGTATCCATGAAAAGCTGCCTCTTACCACGCGGGTCATGTTTACGCATCACCAGTTTTTCACCGAGACGAGGCCTCTTTCTGTTGAAACAGAATCCAGTCCCAGCAGCACTGACCATCTGCACCAGGATGTTCCTGACGGAAGGGAACAACAGTGAAAACATTAAGATTCAGCACTGAAATGATTAAAGAATTAAACTCAAACGTATCCAAAGTCTTCACTTACTTGGATTTTGCTTTAGCCACTGAAAAGAACAGAACACGTCAATAAAATTAAAGCAAAAGCCTTATAAAAACTTTTTTTTTAGGAGAAAGGTTTTTACATAAGTATCTTCAGAGCAGTATATTACTTGAGCAGTATTAATACAGTCAATGCACTACTCCCATTAGGCCTGTGTATATTAATAAAACCTATCAAAATGTATTGACTTCATACAAACAATATTAAAAACGTTTGCTAATGACGGTTTTCTGGAAAAAAATTAGCTAACTGCAAGTTACATTTACTATTAATCAACCAAAAATAAACAACACGCCTGTGATATAGCCTAAAATAGTTTAAAAATCCAACATGCCGATGGCACAAATATCTAATGAAGCTGACAAAAATAACCGAAAACATCGGGACTACGCTGCACGCGCACATGTCCGATAATTCAAAAATAATAATTTAGTGACTTGAATACTTACAGTTCACGGCGGTGAGAAGCATCTTTTAGACTTTAAATTGGATTTTATTTAACAAGAATACTGGAAGCGATAACAAGAGCAGGTCACATTGAAGATTTGTACATCCGGTGCAGATGAAGCACTTCCGGTATTTCTTAAAGACGCAGTACACAATTATTCATGTTTTGCGTTTAAAATAACAGTTGGCTCAACCAATAAGCTTTCTGATGAGCTTTCAGAGTTTTCAAAAATCTGGCTCCATAAGAGAAAAATTATATACATGTAAATGGAAAAACATAATAATAAATGGTTTAAGACTTTTGCACAGTGCTACAATTCACGCAAACTTTATGTATACAGGTTAGTCCCACTGAGCCACGGGGACTCATTTATAAGAGAGACCTGAATTAAAGACAAAGACAATAACAGTTGACAATCATAATAAAAGAAATCATACAAATTTAGAAGAACAAATTAAAGAAAAATGGTATAAAAAAAGAAAGAAACAAAAAAAAACAGCTAGGTTGTAAAGCGATGTAGAATACAATATTTTAAATAAGAGGTTTTACCCACTTCTTTTTTGCTCATTGGCAGCTTGTTTTATTAGTTATAAAATTAGGCCATTATAACACAGAGAAATGGTAACTGAAAAACAAATTAATATTTTTCTTCTTGGTACTGTATATACATTTTTACAATGTTTGCGATGGTAAATGTTTGTTTTGAACTAACAGGGTCTTTGAAAGCAAATTCTGTCATGAGTTACCAGTTCTTTGTGGCCAGTTATCCCAAGGGTCATACACAGAAGCCTCGCATATCTTGAGTAGGCTATTTTATTTTGTATGCAGACATGATCTGCTTATGAAGGACAAAACACTATTGTTCTTTCTGTTCTTCCTTTGAAGTACAATAGCAGCTGTTAAAATAAAAAAGTATAAGCCTGTCTGTCCAGGACCTGACTGTTAAAGTCTAAAATAATCTGAATCAATTTTAAATATCCATATTCCTATCAGAAAGTCTGAAAAAGGAGTGCAGTCTAAGGCATTCATTCCACACCAGTCCAATCTCTTTAACTTCAGTCAATAAACACAAAACATCCAAAGTCAGCATGGAAAATCTTAGCGAGACTAGCTGTGGGTCATCACATCTGTAGCAACTGACTCAGATTTAGTGAATGGGCTGTAAGGATCAGACAAAGACAACGGAGTGTCTCGGACTTCCATGAGATAAATTACAGTATTTGCAAAGGAAGATGAATGTCTCAGAAAATAACAATGCCCCATATAAATCTCTTCAAGTTCTCACAATGAAGAAACTTGATACCCTTTTTATGGCTACAACGAAGTGATAGTGGAACCAGAGTTTTAAACTGCCAGAAAGAACTTAACTGTGACTAATATGATAAATGTGGTGACAGTTTCAAAGGGTATTGAAGCAACAAATGATACTTGAAACAGTAGCTCAAACTGGGCTGTGAGACATTTTTGCCCACATTAAGACGATGTAAAGATGCATGGTAATATTTTACAGTTGCAAATTTTGAAGGTTGTGGCTTTGTGAAGATTGATCTGCATGAAGTTAATGATAAACTCAAAAATAAACGCTTACTTTCCAAACGTTTACAACAAATCTGGCATTAATACCCCATTCCAGCTATGCCACTTGTCCTTTTGGTGAATACTGGTTCAGCACTGTTTTCTTTTTATTTCTTCCTTTTAGTTTGTCCATGTGTAATTTCTGCATACTTTGTGCTGTATATGTAGCCAAATATAGATCAAAATGTTCAGCTCATTCAGAAATATGCGTTTTACTTTTTGGTTTTTGTCAATTTAATACTCCCTAAAAAAAACACATTACTGTATTTTATTTGTATAAATATTTTCCTACCAAAAGCCATTGAGATTGTTACAATTCCTCAATGAAAAAAAAAACTTTTTATTTAAAAATATGTTTCAGAATATTAGCTCTATTTATATTTTTATCCTCCTTTAGCTTTGTGCTACCATTTTTTGCTAAATGTTGGCTTTTAGCTAGTCCTTTGCTAACTAAAAAGGCATCTAACTTTTATCAAATATCTGTTTTTACCTTTTGCCAACATTTAGCTTTTGCTATTTTTTAGTTACGTTTTGCTACTTTAGATTTTAGCAAGCTACTTTTAGATTTTTGGCAAGCATTTTTCTGTTTGTGTCTTTTAGAAAGAATATTGCTTCTTTTAGATTTTAGCTTGTGTTTTGCTCCTTATAACATTTAGCTAATGTTATGCTTTTTTTTAGCTTTACCTCTTAGTTTCACCTTTGTCAGAAAATCTGAGCAGAGTTATTCAGCACTCACGTTTAAAAATTAAAATTTCTAACTCATTCATTGTGATGTTTGGCTTTTTATTTTATTTTATTTTTTATTTTATTTTTAAATTTTTAGCCTTGCAGGAAAATAATCTTAGAACATTTTTACAATTGATTGATTTCAGATTTATTTTCGGTTTCCAAATACATAAACAAACAAATAAATAGAATGTTCTGTTTACAAATTATGTGATTTCATCTTATGAGGATGATGAAGTCCAAGAAGCGAAGCTGTTTTCAGAGAACATGAATGTAGGTATGTGTTTCTGAGAAACAATTCTTAGACTCTGCCTTCTATTAAAATATTCTACCTTTGTTTGAATTGCCTTCATTTCAGATGAATTGTATTTTCTTTTAAAGGTCATAAAGTTAAATGCAGTTTTTACATCATTGTAATTTCCTTCAATCTTTTGCTGCTTCTCTTTCTGGGTACTTGATTCAGCTCTTTAGATTTCTAATTGAGGGATTCCTGGGAAAAGAATTAGGACATTACTTTAACTGCAGCAGGGCTTTAATGTTGGAGAGCTATTATAAGAGCAGGGGGTAGAATGTCTGCTCAGTCACAGAGTGCACTTCAGGTAGTCAAACGTCCAGTGCTTTCTATTTTTCACATAAGAAAGGAAAAAAAAAAACCCACTAATGCATTATTGTCTCTGCAGCTCTTCATTAAACAGGAAAATCCAGTGTGTGCAATACTCTGGATTACACAGAAACCAGAAGGAATGTGTGAGCAGGTAAATGAGGCTGAATGCAGCTGCACTGGTTGAACTTGAGGGGAGTGAGGGTGAAATTCACATTAAAGCGGAAATGAACATGAATGTTATTGAACGGGCAGAGCAGCGCTGTAACCAGGCAGGGAGCAGCTGTCAGGATGTGTGTGGAGGAGCCTGCGTCACTGAGGGATAATTCTGAGAAGGAGGCTGAGACCTCAAGCTCCAGCATCGGCTCTCCTCCTCCACCACCCCACCCACTCAGCACTCTCCACTCCGGACGTTCGCTCCCTCTTTCCGTCTCCCACTTTGGAGCTCAGATGCTCATCTCTCTATCTCTCATCCTTTTCATTTAAGAACCACCATGTCCCAGCTTCCTCTTTATTTTTTAGACACTTGAGCTGTTCTTCTAACCTTACGTGACAGGTACTAAGGAACTTTATGGATTTCATTATTAATTTTTAAGACAAGTTTAACCAAGCAAAATAAATCCAGTTTGGATTATAAATATTTGTCTAAAATTACTAATTTAAGAAGCACTTTTGAGCTTGAAAGCTGAGTTTATTTTTAATCAGTAGTTGCTTTTAGAGAAAGACAAGTTTATTCCCAAAGTCATACATAGGGTTGCATGTAAACAAAATAGAAAAAAAAAATCTGTCTCACCTACAGTGATATAGTCATGTCACCATCATTAACCTTTCCTAAAATGCTGAATGTGAAGATTTTAGTCCCAATGAACCCTAAGTCCATATGCCTTTACATGGTCAGGGCTACCGTATTTTATTCCACATGTCACACCTATTTGCATAAATTTGCATGTCCTGCGACTTAAACGCCAAAGTGACCAATATATGTTTTATTCCCTCCAATGTTTATATCCAAATTTTTGACTGAGATCTGACGATTTCATTAATTCTGACATAAAATAAATATTAAATGCAGTACTGTATTACCATTTGCAGCTGCTAGAGGGCCATTGAGCCTTATGGCAATGGCAAGCCAAGTGTCTCATTAATGGGTAAAAGTGGCTATTAATGAGACACTTGCGGGTGTAGTAAGACACCTTCGTCTCACTCCATAACTCCAGGCTGCATTTTGCCGCCCAGGTGAAATGCAGCTTGACCATTAAAATGCATGTATTAAGGAAAAGTTCAACTGAGACACACATTTGCTATAATCTTGAGCAAACACATAATTATTTTTAAGTGTTGATCTTGTTAAATTCTTGTTAAGGTCCTCCCGTGTAATGTACGGTACTATTTACTGTATATATTCCTGGCTATTATGAGTATTTGCTGTCTTAGTCTCTCAATCAGAAATCTCAGATTCTCTAAAGTGGCATTTCCCAACTGCTGTCTACAGCAGGTAAGACACTGACTGTACATATGTACTTGAAATAACCCTTTTGACATCCTCCAAAGCAACAGTTGCTGTGGGTTTCTCGCCACAGCGGACTCATTTACTTTGTACAAATGTATATTTTCAGTTAAATCTTTTCAAGTTTACTCAGCATCAAAAGAACATGTTGATGAAATGATTGGTTCTAATACTGAGTGCTTATTAGAATAATTTTATGTTGCACCCCCACAGCTTGAGAGACAAAACACACAAGCTCCAACTTTCTGTCAAAACAAGTGTTTGCTGTTCATGTGACCAACCTGATCACAGTAGGTGACTCGATGACTCATGCACAGACTCAGAGCACAACACTGGTTCACAACTCCCCAGCTTGCGTCAGCACAATGTCCTGTTAGCCATGGTATAAAAGAGGGAGGGGTGAAAAACAAGAGATGATCTCATGAAGTGCATTTCCATCTTTTCCTACCATCACATTGTAATCCTCCTCTTTGGTTTTCAAGTAATAGATCTGTAGTTTCAGATAGGAGGACAGTGCTGCCTCCTCATGTGCATGATTATTAGAAAAAAAAAAAAAAGAAGAAGAAAATATTCAACCGATCTGATTTCTAGGGTTAAAATTTCTATTGATTTTTTTAATGATGAGTCAAGGCAAGGCCATTCACATTTCAACCTCTTATCATCTCAAACCACAGTTAGATTAATACTTCCAGTGTGCAGCATGCAAAACAATCATTACTGTGAAGAAAATCAAAGATTATTGTGTCATGTCTACAATGGAATATGATGGTTTTAAAGTATCACATCCATCAGTATCAGTGATCAGACAGACGCTCAGATCAGATCTGAGAAAGATGAGAGGGATCACATGTTTTAATCCTGGAAACAGCACAACATCCATTGTGTTGATAGTTTGATGGAAAAGAGGAACATATTTATCTTTTTTTGTTTTATTTTGTTTTCTGGATGATGATCCAAGGTGATGAAAATAAATAAATAAACAAATAAATAAATAAATAAATAAATAAATAAATAAATAAATAAATAAATAAATAAATAAATAAAGGATAAACTGACCCATCTATATTCCAACCCTCATTTACGGTCATGAAATTTGGTTCACAGCCAAAAGAACAAGAATCTGGATACAAGTGTGTGAAATGTTTAGGTTCAGTCACAAACTTATGTGTGAGAAGGTTTGCCATCCTGGAAGAGCTTGCAGACCCGCTGCTCCTCCACATAGATGGGAGTCTGCTGAGGTGTTCAGATCTGACATCTGATTAGGATTACCTCTGGACGTTTCTCCGAGCATGTTCCACTGGAATACAGACCCAAAACTCATCACTTAAGAATTTCCTGTCTGGTTTGTGACTGACTTGAGATCACCAAGGGGGAGCTGGAATTTCTTGGAGAGGAAGATATTTGGATGTCTTACCTAAACCTATTGCCTTCATGGTTGAATTTCAGATAAATTAAACAAATGAATGAATGTCGCCTCTACCTCTTTTGACTTCACCCATGTGTTGACCTAAACAGATAATCAGAGAGTTCTCCTCCCTCACCAACTAAACATATTCACTGCATGAATAGCAACAAAGAGTGACAAATAGTTATTGCCAGCTTGGTAACCAATATAAAATGTTTGAGTGAATCCAGTGTGTGCATTGCTGCATATATCAAGATATTCAACCAGTTATACCAAGATGAAAATTTTAAATAATTGTTTTGAAAAACAAACAGTTACAGCAATATAATCAAATAATAAACTGATCAAATCCCTTATCGTCAATTCCTGGGGCTCGTCTTTAAACAAGTTCTTTGCATTTATTTGTTTTTAGTTATTGCATATTTACATTTAAATCATACTCATTTGCTCACACAGACTCATCTTTGTGCTGCTGTTGTTCAGCGTATTGTTTTTGTACTATTAGTGTATAGCATATTCTTAAGTTTAGCACATTTCTTAGTTCATATCTTACAGTAGATCTTACTACTGTTTTTATTTTTACAATTTATACTTTTGTTGGATGTAACTGGGATCCTGTGTACACAATTTCATTCCACCATGTACCAAATAAGATGCAAATGACAATCTTGACCTTAAATCAGTTTGTTCATTTCCAAATCCTATTATGCACTCATGTATTGAAACAGCATCCTTACACTGCACCACACAGGCTCGTTCTTCCACAGTAAAAGCCCAATGGAGCAAAGGTTTGTGTGTCAGCAGATCTATGAGGAGTAGTAACCCAGACAGCTCAGTCATCCTTGGTGGTCCCAGAATCAGCACCATGGATAGCAGTGATGACACACTGTAGAGCAGAATGTTGTAATGGATTTAACCATTTGGTCCAATTCGCCTTGCTGTGAGTCACACGCCTGCCTGCAGACACATGAAGTCACAACCATTTGAGTCCCTGCTGGGAACTAGAATCTCAGGAGAAAAATGCTGACCTGTCTGGGAAAACAAAATGGGGTTACACAAAATGTTTGATTGAGGTTTTATTGAGAGGGTCCCCATCCGTGGCAGCACACTTTCTTGTGGCAATATCCTTTTATTTATTTATTTATTTATTTATTTATTTATTTTTGGCAGCAAGAGTAAAGAAAATAAAACCAAAGACAGACTTTAAAATTTAGGAGGATCTCAGAGTGGTTATATGATTCAGAACCACGTTTTTTTTTTTTTTTTTTTTTTTTTTTTTTTTTTTTTTTTTTTTAAAAAATAACA
>JARVLU010000624.1:15939033-15950185 GCA_031762415.1 Simpsonichthys santanae
TCGCAAATCACTCCTGAAACTTTTCTCCATCCACTCCATCCTGCCTGGACTCTCTTTTTCACCTCTTTACCACATTCTCCATTTTCCTGGACAGTGGAACCCAATTAACTGAAGTCCTGCACCTTTGTGACCTCTGCTCCTTGTAGCCTCACTGTTCCACTGATAATTTGACCCCTGGAACACGAGCGGAGCCTGAACTTTTAGAAAGTTTCATCAGACTTTATTCTACAGAAATGAGCATGACAATGATTTAAATTTAGGTGGAACAGACCCAGAGTTTGAACTTGACCACATTCTGTTCACTTTGTGTGCAACATAAGTCTTTCTTATTTTGTCCATCATATGATGTAATTTATTAAGTATGAAAACAGTTTTGTGGTTACATCTATCTGTAGCAGCAGGATCTTTGCGCTGTTTAACTTGCAACATAATTCAGATCTCAATAATCATCACAAATCTGTTATTTATAGTCTAAAGAACATTACTTCATGTTTTCATATATTTGTCATGTGCGTGTTGCAACATAAAGAATGATCACACTTTTTTTAACACTTTGCTGATTTATTTCCATGTTTTTTTTTTTTTAACACTTCCCCTTTTTTTCTTTTAATGGAATTACACTTGTGACAAGCTTTCTATTTTTACAGCTTGTCCTAAAAACGAACAACATTAATCACATTTTTATTCAGCAGGTCATATGAAAATATTTGAATATATAACGTATATAATAGTGACTCACGCTCAGTTATGGCATACACATCTTTTTTTCTGCTTTTAAGCACATTCAAGATAATTTTAAAATATAGTATTTACAAATATGGAATTGAAAGCAATGCTATATGTAAAAATACTCTGTTACAGATTCAGTAATAACATGTTGCTTATTGTTACAACAGGGTGGGAGCTGTACAAAATGACCTTAGGAGGCAGAATGTATTCCATTTGTGTTAGTTTTACCTTGATGTAGCTTCAGTAATGCAACTAAAATATCATATAAGATGTTTTCCTTTTTTAATATTTTCACAAAAACTACTTGAAAATATTTTTTTAGAAGAAAAGCATCACATCAACTTCTTGTATTGCTCCGAGTCCATGGCCAAGTTCACTGTTATAAAAATCTGTGAAGCAACAAAAAAGAGAACCAGATACGGAGACAACTATTGCATAAGTAAGCCTGGTGCTTTGTGTTAAAATAAAATAAAAAATACAGAGGAGAAAATAGCAGCCCGGGAGACTAAAAGTAGCCTCTCCATCACAGATGGGCCCCACACTTTCCGCCAGTGGGTCAGTGGGTGAGAGAAGAGTGGAGGTGATGTGGCTGCGTGCCGCTATCCAGGGGAGAGTGTGGGCGAAGTGGGCAGCAGGAAAAAGACAGGCAAAGACTTCTAAGGCCAAGTGGGCCGATGTTTGCGGTGAACAGAGCTAAAAACGGACTCGATGACGTGCAGAGGTCAGCCGGCAGATTTGTCACAATCTATTTCAGAAATGTTAAACAATTGATGAGGGAGAAGGAAAAACGTTGACATCACCGGTGGATGCTTGCATCACTTTGGCTCCCACATGCTTCTGCTTGTGCAATCCTTGTGGAAGAGAAATCAGATGCTTCTTGACCACAAGATTATTACATATTTAGTAACCTGTGGGTCAAAGGGGCTAAGGTAAGTCAATTTATCATAAAATAGTATCTTGAAAGCAGCTGTTCATGGTTCAGATTTTTTTAATACAATTTTAAATATCTGGAATTTAATTTAATACATGACAATAAACATTTCAGATGTTTACGTGTCATTTTTCTTATAATAAAAGCTGAGGATGTCAAAAATAGAACAGAAACTCAATTACAGTTTTAGCTTTTATTTTAGATAGCCAAAACAAAATAAACAACAACAAAAATATCCTCATATAAATATATATCTCTAAATCCTGATGCAATTATTAACATCTCTTTCCTGAAATAAATAATTTTACCAGTAAAATTTCCATTAGCCATATACAGTAAGTCATGATTAGCAACAGTTACTAAGAACTTGACGAGATGCCACACAAGTGAAATAAAAATTGTAATGTAAAAATTGTTTTAAAAATAATAAAATAGCCATTTAGATTTAAAATAAATGTTTGGGCATCCTGAGATTTTTATTTATTTATTTATTTATTTATTTAGCTTTACACTGTTGCCTAAAACAAGTTTCTAGGTCTATAAGTATGATTTTTTTTTAATTTTATGTTAAGAAAAAAATAAATAAACATATTCAAACCTAACATGTACCCATGAGTTTAAAAACAATTTTTTCCATAGCGTGTTCTTTTGCACGTAGCCATGGGAATGTGTTTTACATGAGGGTTTGCTGTGAGAACTTGTCAAATGCCAAGCAGGAATGCAACTAAACAGGAACTTATATAAGCATATACTGTAATTTCATCAACCACATTCCTTTTGTTGGTGGCACGATGGTAAAGTGGTTAGAGCCAACGCCTCTCATTGTAAAGGTCATAGAATCACCTCCTGACCAAAGGAGATGTTTACATATTTTCCCTGCGCATGGTTTTCCTCAGATGCTCTAGTTTATTCCCACTGACCAAAAACATGCATTTTATTGATAACTTAATTGTCCCTAGGTGTAGGTGAGACTGTGAATGGTTGTCTTGTGTGTCTCTGTGTCCCAATGATGGACTCTGTGCAGGGTGTACCCACCTCTCACACAGTGACCTCTGGAGATTGGCATTCACTCTTCACAACTCAGAAAGGGTCTAGAAAATGAATATATGGGGATTGCAAATGAAAATGTAACTTTGTGGCTAAATCCGACTAAATTAAAATAATTGAATTTGTTTACGTATGAATTCATTATGTTGTCTTTCTTTACTTTTGACACATTTTATTTCTTCTATCCACAAGCAAACAATGCAACCCCAGATCCCACTGCATGGCTGTTTGACAAGAAATTATTTTGGCACTTTTCTGTACAGTGTTAGGGATGTCTGACTAAATAACTTGTATTTTCTCACAGGCAAATTAACAAACGACCCCACATCCAACACTTCAGAGCAGGAAGAAATCAGTTCACACTCACTGGACATGCGCAGTAACAGATAGTGACCAGCAGGGGGCAAGCAAGAGCCCTGATGACATTTTCTGTTACAGTGACTATATAAAATCTAACACGTTTGAAAAGTAGCAAAAAGTAGACAGTAGAGTATATATTAAGTCTTCAAATACTTTAGCTGAAAGACCCTGATAGTTATTATTTTAACAGATTGTTTTTAATCTTGTTTTGTAATTTCCAAGCCAAACATGTACAAGAACAGCGTCTGTCTCCTGCTTGACAAAATATAGAGATAGTGTCAAATATTACCTTTTTTTTTTTGTATTCACATAACCTTATTTTATATTTAACAATGATTTAGTTTAGTAATACTTTATTATATTGTGTTTTTCAGATTATGGTTTGTTTACATCTGTCATATTTCTGTTGGTGGACATATTTGTTACGAGTCTGTCCTAAACCCGGACATGCTTTTAGTAACATGTAACTTTCCTTAAAGGTAACTTAAAAAAATAATAATAAAAAAAATAAAATAAAAAAAACTAATGTAAACATGTAGTTATTTATATTTGATGTTTGTGATTGTTCCTAACAAATACCAGTAAGTTGTTTTGTGGATATTTTTATTTATATAGTTAAAAATTACAGATTTCCAAGATAAATTGTGTATTTGTTTTAGATTGCTTTGCACCGGGGGTTGTTGGTCAGTCTGGTATCAACATTTTTTGAAAAACCCAAATCAGAACAGATGTAACTTTTGGGCAAGTTGATGGTTATGCGTTTTATAGAAACATTTCAAAATGTCAAAACTTATATTTTACCTGTCTAACACAAATTAACACAATAAGAAACAACAAGGAAAACACTTGCGAATACACATCAAACCACAAATGCAAAACTGATGAAGACATATTTTATACTTTAAGGTGAATCAGTAATCAAATCAATGGAGATCCAGTCATCAAACCCTTGATTTCTTTCACTTTCAGACTTGCATTATTGCAGCGTTTGGATGACACTCTGCTAGGACTGGTTCAATAAATCATCCCACAGATATATTGTTCATCAGTTAAGAATGTGGTTTAACTTGAAAATGTCTCTGCTCTTAACCTCACAATAGTGAAAAACAGACAAATGTGTCAGAGTAACCCCACCTTTTCATGGAAAACTATCATGATCTTAACAGCATTCTAGTGGCAAAGACATGTTTACTGAAGAGAATAGTGGAGTATACAGTTTAAGAAGATGTACACCTGGCAGAAAACTGCCACTGTGGCTCAAAGCCAAAATAAGACATATGGTGAGAAAACTCGGGCCTAATTGCACATCAGTTCCACTTGGACAAAAAGAAGCAGCACAATACATTTTAGAGCCATGCTCCTCTGTCTGCTTTGTATTATAGAGGAATACAATGTTAATTATAAAGAAAAATGTTGAGCCTAAACAATTGTTAATGACATCAGAGGGAAGTATCTGACGAATGCTCCTAGAACAAACCCTCTTAACACCTCCAACGCCCAACACGCCTAATCTGTCCTTCTTTAACTTGAACTTTGTCCTCTAGATTGATCTAAGTGGTTTAAAGCATCTAAATCTTACAGTGTCCATAAACATTTATAACTGAAGAACCAGAAGAACTTGAATTCAAGCAAACTGAACGTTTATGAGAAAACCAGATATCCCTGGCATGGCAGAAAGAGTCACAGTATGATCAAACCACTGGAGTTCCTCATGCTCAAGAGGTGTTTTCAGGGGAAAAGTGGCAACAATGTGAAGATATTTTGAAACGTGTACAGCACTTTTAACTGTTAGAATGATAAAGATGAAACTCTGGGTGTTGGTAATTGTTCAAACTTTTTAAATAACATCTGTAATAGCGTATGTATTTACAAAATATGAGTACTTTATGCATTTGAACATTAAATCAAGTTGATCGTTTTCAAATAATTTACTTAAAACTGCATGCTGTGGCTGTCAGTTCAACTTTTGGTACATTTTTTTTTTAACTACTGTATTTATTTCTGTCCAGCTTTTATAATAATGTAAATGCTGCCATCATGTGGCTAAAAACGCAAAAAGAAGCATTTAGAAAATACTCAGCTTGATCTTCTGTGCTGTATTTATCTTCTTTCCAAGTCATGGTTACAGATTATTTTTTCAGGGCTTTAGACGGTTTGTTCCCAGTAGAAAACCACTTGTGCTGGCCTCGAGCGTAGTTGACTGGATGGCTATACTCAGAATTAAATTGGATTTGCATTGAGCTTGACCTGGAAAGAAGCCACAGGTTGCCTGGAAAGTTTACCAGGTCAATGACCAGAGGACTTCTTATGTGAGAAAAACACACACGAGAACACACATGCATGCACATAACCAATCCAGAGGCTTTTAAGGGAGCAACATTCTCTCTTATCTTTTCAAACCTAAAGTAGAGGTTACTCTGAATGAACAATGTTTGAATAAAGACAAAGATTTATCAACTGCAAGTTTTGGGGAGAAACTGTAAAGCGGTGAAAACCTGCATGAAGCGTAACAATAAATGCCAGTCTCTACGTTTGAGAGGGATGAATCCTCTGCAGAAACCATCAGTAATGGAATACTTGTGCATAGCTGCACCAAGATGCAGAAACCTATTTGCAAGACGATACTGAACAGGATGACCGAGCAAATGTTTGCTCACGTGCTTCAACATCTCAGAGCACGCAGCAAAAGAAATGACATCACTGAAACTGAAGCTTCACTTGCACCAATTATACCTGGCAGCCACTCTCTCTATCTCTTTCACAAAGGCCCTGGATGCTGGGAGTTGTTTCATGAAATCATACTGTAGCATCAGCCATTACTTTAAAGATACAGAGGATTTAGTGCAATCACTCTCGTTCAAAGCCAGACTGGAGCATGGTGGTGCTCTAAAAGACAGTGGAGTTTAGCTGGTGTGCTGGAAAACAAAATAACATTAACAAAAACGTTAAATCAGCATGGACAAATAAACAAGGCCTATCTTATTTGATTGCAGATCTCACCCCCCAAAAAAGTTCCAAAAGTTTATAACAACCATTGAAAGACTTAAAACAAAAATCTGCAACCATTTTGGACGGTTCCTTCTGTTCATGAGTCAAAAAGTTTGTTTTGCGTAAATGCATCTGGAGCACATGTGACATGTGACAAAATACAAGAAATAAATACATCATGAAATAAAGAAATGTAAATGTTCAATTAAAGAAATAAATGTTCCATCATTTCATTATTTAATACCTCATTAAATATACCATTAAATTAAGAGTGAATTCAGTTTAAAAATGCAATATTTATGTTTTGAACTCAGAAACAAACAAATACATGCTAAGAATATATACATTCTGAACAATTCATACCACCTACATCATGACATGATTAGATACAGGTATTAAATAAATCTGACAAATCAAAAATAAAACATTTTAAATTAATAAATTACACCCTAAAAAGCTTATAAATGTATAATTTAACTAAATTCAGGAAGTCCTTTGTACCTCAAGCCATCAGACTATTCAACTCCTCCCCGTAAAATGTAGATTTTCGGTATGTATGTACATATACATATACATATATGCATGTGTACATGTATGCTTAGATGTGTATGTGTACACATATATATATGTGTACATATAGGTTAATTATGAATGCACCTTGTGCATATGCATATTGTCTTTTTTCCAAATTTGTGTATTCTGCTTCTTTTTTTGATTCTTTTACATGCCTTTTATGTATATTTAGAACATGATACTGAATGCCTCAAATTTCCCACAGGGGATTAATAAAATCAATATCCATCTATCTATCCATTTATCCATCTATCTATGTAGAAATTTTAAAACTTTAACATTTTATGTCTTCATTTGACTATTAAAGCAAAAAAAAACCTTGTTTATTTATTTATGCATTTATTCATTTATTTTATTCTCAAACAGTAACACAGAAGATGTAAACATTATTTGGATTAACCTAAAGGTTGAATGAAAATTCAAGCAGCAGCAGTGTGGCTTTAATGCCCCGCCCTCTTCCTTGACATGAACCATGACGTCAGGGTGCGGCTCAGCCAATCACAGGGCACTACGCTCCGGCTGGAGGAGAGCTCTCCGTGGTGTGTTTGTGTGGCCGCTGGTGGGGTTGCTTGCGTGTGTTTGTGTGTGAGTGTGCGTGTGTGCGTGTCTGAATGCGAGCAAGTAGATGTTATTTTCCTTTATATATTTTTTATTTTTTTTTATTTTACCAACATATTTGGGCTAAAGTTGCGTCTGTGCGAGCGGCTGAATTCTTCCGAAGTAGGATTTTTGGAACTGACTTGAACGCTGCAAACTCTAATGAACTCGAGAATAACAAGTTTGCTGCGAGCAGCCTGCGAAAAACAAGCCGCATCTACGCAGTTTGGAGAATTTCGGTGTATCATCTTTATCGACACCGACTGGCTTCGACTTCTGGTTGTGTAGTTGTAGTTTCGGCTGCTTTCGAAGTCAAAATGCCTTCTTTTAGCCGCTCATAGCGAATGAACTTGTCTGAACCGTCCTTTGGGAGACAGTAAAAGTAGATTGTTGGGGATAAGCCATAAAGCTCATCAATTAAAAACATGCTAAAGACCCTGACGAAAAAGCTCAGAAGACATTCTCTCAATGAGATCCATCCTTTCCAAGTGAAGGTAAGTTTGACTCAGTTGTGTGAATTGTACATACAGATAAAATAAAATCATGATAAAGACATTATTAGCCTGGCTTTACTTTTGTCTTGTGACACATTTACTTATAATAATGCCTGAAGGAGGTAACAGTAAGTTAATTATTGCATTTTCTCACACACACACAAGTCATTTATCTGCATATAATATTGCAGCCTCTGCTGTCATTTTCACTAATTGTTCCAAAATCTATAATTTTATTTCTTGATTGTTAAATGGGATTTACCCAGCTTTGCCAGATGTTTTCCAAAAGAGCCACATTGCCATCACATGCTAAAGTTCTGTGTGCTTATTTCAGTAATGCTTGTCAGAAAGGAACGCCACATTTTATTACAGAATATTTGTTTAGTAAAAACTGACTTGGGATAACAGTTGGAGTTCATTTAGAAACAAACATGATTGCACTGAGGGCCATATTAATCCCAGCTCCTATAATTTTACACATCTGCCTTCATGCTTCATTGTTCCTGCCTGCACAGTTTGCATAATGCCTCTTTTTTTGTGAGCAGGAGGGTGGATTGTGTCCTGCATGGGTCACTAACTTGCTCCATCCATAATACTATTGAGTATCAACCAACTGTACAGTCGCATGGCAGCCATTTTGTCCCAAAGTGCTTCCATTCAAAGGCCCTGCGGTGGATACAGTGGGAAATGTGCCATCTCCTTTGTCTACATTTGTTTATGTTTGTGTTGCTCTGCTCAGTCTTCTGAAAGCTGTCTGTGTGTTGGGTATGTCAAGTGACAGGGCATGTTCTCCATGATACTGCAGTGGTTATGCACAGATAATGCAAACATCAAATAACAAAAATGGATTTTTAAGGCTCATTCAAACCTCTATAAAACTAAGCAATTACCAGTTTATAATGCCGTATGTGCACATTTGCACAAATGCTACATTCACAATTCAAATCAATAGACTTTAAGAGGATAAGAAAAATGATGCAACTGAAGATGAAGGTGACATTTGACCCTGCAGCGCTGCCCTCTCAGCTGCTCGGGTACATGCTCAGCAGAAAAAAGATTTAAGTGTGTAAACTGTAGCTTTTAAGCTGATTTAGTGTACTGAAGGAGTAAAGACACTGTTTCCACGACTCCAAGCAACTTCGGGGCGCAATGGGAAAATATCAGTCATTTAAATGCATTTTATTTCTAAGGCACATTTAAATACAGCTGAAGTTGGCCAAATCTTTACAATTTAGTCAGCAAGCTATTCAGTAATAAAATATGATAAAGGAATAAAATATAATTAATGAAACTGGCTAGAATAGATTTCAATATACTGTATAGAAAATTGTGCTGGTGAAAAATGGCCAACAAACATACTGAACAAGCTTTTCACATTACTTTTAAATGATAACAAGTTGCTACTTATACAGTATTTTACTTCAAATACTTTATAAATATTTACTGGTACTTTTAGCTTGTCATTTCTGTCCAGAACTCATAAATATAAAATATATATAAATATATATAAATAACTTAGGCACATATTTAGGTTTTGTATATTATTGCCACTTGTTTTTTTAGTATAGTCAGAAGTTTGTAAGTGTAATCCTAAACAGGACAAACCACTAAATGGGGCATAAAAAAGCAATCTTATTTATAGTAAAACAAATATTTATTCTCTGAGGAGAATAATTGTATTAAATCTGTGTAAATATTTTGTGGGCATAGTACATGTACAGAAAATTAAAATAAATTGAAAAAGTTAATTTTTTGGTCTATCATTTCAGAAAGTGAAACTCGTATATTAGATTCATTACACATTAAGTGAAATATTTCAAGCCTTTATTTTTTGTGATTTTGATTATTTTGATTTAAAATAACAAAAAAACTCAATTCAGTGTCATAATGCATCGAATACTGTGACGAGGTTCAGTGTTGTACTTGTCACACCCAGTTGCAGCTGATTAACTCTTAGACATGAGCTGCAAATGTCTCATTCCTCAAGTCCAGCCACTCCTGAACCAGAGCCGACATCAGAAGCGTCTTACCTGCTGAGGAGACAAAGAACTGGACTGTTGCTTGGTGGACCAATGTCCTCTTTTCAGATGAAAGTAAATTCTGCATGCCATTTGGAAATCAAGGTCCCAGAGTCTGGAGGAAGAGAGACGTCCAGAATCCATGTTGCTTGAAGTCCAGAGTGAAGTTTCCAGTGATGGTTTGGGGCCATGTCCTCTGCTGGTGTTGGTCCACTGGGTTTTCTGAAGTCCACAGTTAATGCAACATCTACCAGGACATTTTAGAGACTTCATGCTTCCTTCTGCTGACAAGCTTCATGGAGATTTTATTTCATTTTCCAGCAGGACTTGACTCCTGCCCACACTGACAAAAGTACCAACAGCTGGCTGTTTAATATTCATATTTTCTGAGACACTGAGTTTAGTTTTTTCATCATTTATAAGCCATAATCATCAAAATTACTAGACCTCAGATATTTTGCTCGATGTGTAATGAATCTATGTACCGGTAATATACAAGTTCCACAACTTTTTCACAATATTTTTTTTAGATGCACCACCTGCATATTAAAAACAAACAAAACAAAAAAAAACAAACAAAAAAAACATTTCTGTGCAGAAGGATGAAATACTAATGTACCGGAATTACAAAAACATCATTAATCACAAACTCACAGTTTAGTGCCTGCTTTGAACATATTGCGAGGGGTTTGGAGCTCTCAAACTAAAGTCAAGGAGGTCCAGACAATTCAGTAATGAACAACTGATCTAGCCCACGTTGCGTGGGTATTAATTGTAAAGCAAAAAAAACAACAACCCTAAAATTTGAGTTGTGTCAAGAGGAGCGAACAGATGGAAAAACCAATGCATGTGCAATAATTTCATGCAATCTTTCCTTGCTGCTTCTGGTGCACACATGCAAACAAGCTAAGTTCTGCAGCAGAAGTGTTTGATCCTAGTTGTGTGATAAACCTGCAGTATGTCCATGATCTGTTCCACTTAGACACATTTTGAAACACAGCTTATCTGTGAAGAATGAGTGATCTCCCCTTTACCCATGCAGCAATCACTGGCAATTATATTCCTAAATGCTCACAAAATGACTTCCGGTGAGAAAGTTAATACATTTTGCAGATATATTTGCTGATTGGGTTGAACAACTCATGACAAGGAGGTCACCAGCAGGTGCTGGAATATGTGGTTACATGTACAGGTAGTCCTCGGTTTTCGACAGTCTTTGTTTACGAATTTCTGCATTTACGACCGCCCCCCCCAGTGACGTCATCGCGCCGTTTGTTGCCTTTTTTATGCAGCGTTTTATATTTTTTCGTTTTTTGGGGGGGGGGTTTGTTAACTAAATGCTTGGAAACACATTTAGAATCATTAATACGGCCGTTCGAAGTTGTTTTACATTGAAAAAACGTGTTTAAAAAGAC
>JARVLU010000624.1:15955685-15969228 GCA_031762415.1 Simpsonichthys santanae
CCTCCCTCCACCAAGAGTTTTGAGTAGGGAGAGTATTATGTGGGCAATGGGCCCAGGGTTCCTGTCAGGGTCTGGGTTTAGGCTTGGCAGTCGTGGCTAGGTACAGGGTCAAAGGGTGGGGTTATGGTCAGGGAAAAGTTTAAAGACAGTCAGAGGGCTAAGTTTAGAGAGAGGGGTCCTGGGTTAAGTTTAGGGTCAAAGGTCAGAAGGGTAGTTTTAGAAAGGGGTCAGAGTCAGTGACTTGTCATTCACACCACGTGGTACATGTAGTGGAACGAGGGTCCCAGTTACATCCAACAATAAAATGTAAAAGAAAAATGGTGATAAGAGCTAAGATATGAACTAAGAAAAACATCAACTAAAAATACACTAAGCACTAATAGCATAAAAAAATAATATGTCGAACAGCAGCACAAACATGAGTCTGTGTGAGCAGATGCGCATGAATGAACACAGCAGCATGAAACATCAGCAGCAACGTGAAACAGATCAGCAGCGGGTTTCTTGGGTTAAGTTAGAGGTCAAGGGGTTAGATGGATGGATGAGTTAAATTATTTAGTGTAAAAATATGTGAAATGTCTGTTTCTTTAAAGATGCACATTAAGGCAAAAATGAAAAATTGAGATGACGTTTTAGAAATGAGAAACTCTTGGGTTCTTCGCAATAGTGTGTACATTTTTTTTTAAATTCTCAAAACCTTTATGTATTTAATTATTTAATTAATGTGACGCATCAGGTAATAAGTGTGCCATGTTTTCCTGTAACTGTGCAAAGAATTGAGCAAATCTGATTAGTAGTTCTGTTAAAATGTCTGTGTTTCAGTGGATTTGACAGTGATAAAGAGGAGTCCTGGACTTTTTTGGGGTTGATTTCAGACATGACAACAGGGAGGTGCAGTGATGTGATGCATCGTGCTGATTTAAACAGAATGTTGCTGAACAGGCTGTGAGACCAAACAGTGGAATTTCCTTTTAATATGATTTGAACGCTGCTTTTTGTTTGTTGGGATTAGGAGATTTGGCTCCTGTCCCCCCCCCTTTTTACACTTTGAGGAGCTTCATAGAAAAGAGTGTGTGTGTATTACAAACTGTAAGCGTACACACACATGCACAGATGGCAGCTGCTCAGCGAAGCCTCTGAGTGGTAATTACTGAGTGTGAGGCACATTACTTAACTCTTTGCATTGCAGACTGCAGGATGCCTGTATTGTTGCTGCTGTAAAGGACAAATTGATTTTTAAAGAGATATGCTGGTTTTGTTTGTGGGGAATAAACAAAATCTACACTTTAGCTACAATATGGCTCAACTTTGTGCCTGCATGTCATGTGTTTATTGTATAAAATCAGATTTCTGTACAGTTTGAAGGATACATTGTTGGAAGTTTGCTGTCTGTTTTTACAACAAAATGATGAAAATGCTGTAAATAATAGATTGTTAAAGTTTCTCAAGTGGTAACTTTTATGCATTTGACCTTTATGTTCATCTGTGTGGGAATATTTAACATTTAAAATGAAACATATTTTTGTTCTTTGTTCTTTATGCAACACTTTGAGCCCAGTTGCACCAAAGCAACTTGTTTTACCCTAAATGTTACATTTGAGGCATTTATTTAGCAATTGAACCTACAGTCATGAAATGTGGGTGATAGTGTATTTGCACAAGTCTGTTAATTTTACTATTAGCAAAATATCAAGAACCACTGGACAGATTTTAATGAAAATACCAGTCCGTTTTACAAGTAGTGACCTAACATTTGGTCTTGTGAGAGTCATCATCAAACACACTTTGAGTGATACAATATCACATGGGATAGTTTTAAACTTTTCTGTTAGTAATTTTTTTTTTTTGTGAACTGATGGACAAATGGCATGTACAAATGATGTAAATGACACCACAGTTCATGAACCTTAGCAAACAGAAATTACTATAATTCTGCCAATTTTACATATGTTAAAAATTGTTGTGGTTGTAGCCAAGAGATATTCCCAACACTTTGAGTGCTAACAGATCATGCAAGATGTTCATTTTAAACTTTAGCACGCAAGACTGTGGGTGATATTCATTACTTAAAAGGAATTATTTTTTTATTTATTTCCAATTTATATTTTGCTTAATTTTTTTTAAATAAATGAATAACTAGATAAATTGCATTTCCTGCAAAAATGCAATGTGGATGCTTATTGCTGAAGAATTAGCAGAAAAACTGCTGAAAATTGCTAAAAAAATCATGTTGAATTGTAGCTGAAATTGAAGAACAAGCCTAAATTAGAAGAAAGCAGAAAGAACATGTTTGCTGAATTAGGGTTAGCTAAAAACAAGCTGAAAAAAAAAAAAAAAAAAACGGCTGAAAAGTAGCTCAAAAGGTAGAAAGAAGCTTAAACTACCAGAAAGAAGTGGATAGAGCTGAAATGAGTTAAATAACTGTGGACTTAGATGTAAAAAGCTAAAATTAACACATGACAGCTGAAATAGCAGAAAAAGCTGAAAATAGCATAACAAGCTGAAATTAACAGAACAAAGTTAATTAGGCTGAAAATGGCATATATTACCACAAAAATTGAATTTGTGAAAGCAGCTAAAATCAACAACAAAAAAAGCCCCCCCCCAAAAAAAAAAAAAAAAAAAAATTAGCTGAAAAGGTAGAACAAGCTTAAGTTAACATAAGAAAGCAAACACCTGTCCAAGTAGGCCTAAAATAAGCAGAATTGAGCATAAAAAGTGGAAATTATCTGAAAAAAGCTGAAATTAGCAACAATAAAACCCAGCTGAAAAGTAGCTAAAACGCATAAAGAAGCATAATCTACTAGAATGAAGTGGGAGCACATTTCTGCTGAATTGGGCTGAACAAGGTTGAAACAACTGCAAAAAAGTGTAATTAGCTGAAAATGCTGAAATTAGCCTAAAACAGCTAAATGCTAGCTGAAATAGCAGAAAAAAATATTGAACTTGCAGAAATCAGCTGAAAGGAGCACAACAAACTGAAATTAGCAGAAAAAAGAAGAAGCACAAAAATGTTGTAGTTCGCAAAAATAATCTGAAAGTATCACAAAATAGCTGAAAAATGTTTAGATTTGCAGGATGTAAAATGAGCTCAGTTCATTTTCTATGAGGAAAAAAGTGGCAGAAAAGGCTAAATGTTTCAAAAAGCCAAAGTTGCACCAATACCAATAGTCACAACAGGATTGTCTGAAAGAGCTGAACGTTTTGATATATGATTTGTTGAAATAGCTTGAAAACTGCAGGACGAGAATCACTCCGAAAAATGTACGAAAGAAAAATGGATCACAATTAATTGATCACAATAGTGTGAATGCTTCATAAACATTCACACCATAAAGAGATGGCTGCAATGTTTATGAAACATTGTTGACCTTGCGTGTTTGTCTTATGATGCTAATAAAACACGTTAAGAATGTTTTATTTATCGGTAAAACCTTTGTGTGCTCAGGTGAAACAACAGATTGGTAGTTGAGGTTTAGTCTGGATCAGTCAAAAAAGCCTTCATCAAGAAAAGCATGAGATGGAGGTCTTCCAGTGTCTGGTCTTTCAGAGTGTTCAAAGTAAAGGCAATTTGATGTCTTGTTTCAGCTCTTGTAGATGTTCCACTTCTCACTCAGAGGGCTAAAGCTAGAACAATAATAATAAAAATAAACAGACGAGAGGTGAAAAGTCTTCACTAACCCACAAAAAGTTAACTTGACTTCTTTTGAAGCATTTAGGTTTAACTTGAGGCCTTCAGTGAAAACCCAGCTCCAGGTTGTAGTTGTTTAAACATAAAACATCTCACACAAACTATACAAATTAGATTAAATGTTGATGTTAAGAGAGATATTCAGTAAAAGTTAAGGTGATAATTTAACAACTTGTGTGACAAACTAAATCTGTTTTCCAGATTTCTTATCATGGCAGTGGAGAGGGAGCAGAGAGTGATGACTCAGAAGGCGAGAACCAGGAGCTTGCACAAATTGACAGAGGTATGTGTGCCACACACTCAAATACTCACACAATATTATCTAAATCAAGGTAACATACAGTATAATTGTAGAATAAAGGTATTTGCACTGTTTGCCAGCTGTTTTTTCTTTGACACGTCTTGCTCGCTAACTTCTCCAGAAAGACGGAGAAATTGCGCCCTCACCCCTTTGGCCACCAGCCAGCAGCACAATCAGGGTGCCATCTCTCCAGCTCGCCTGCGACGCCTCCGCCTCCTTTTAGATGCCAATCTGGATCGTCACTCATCAGAGGAAGAGCTCGAGCGGATCAGCTGTGGCGATAACAGGAAGTGGGTGTCCGCTCTGCCACAGCGCCACAGCGATCACCACAGCAGCGCCTCAAGCGACGAGGAGGTGCGGGACCTCTGTGGCTGCCGGTCGCCACCCGCCTCTGCCAGGCCGCTGGTCGAGCCTGGCGCTTGCCTTGCTGCCTCTCCCAGCCCTGTACTCTTCAGCTCCAGCCCACCACATAACCTCAAACCGCCCCAAATAAGATTTCAACTTCAGGTGGTTCAGCCAGTCGCACGCCCCATCATTCTCACCCACTTTGACCAGTCAGCACCTTACAGAAAGTATCGACACAGCTATGGTGGGGAGTCTGGGAGACCCAGTCTGGACCTGGAGAAAATGCAACAGGTTAGTAGTTGAGTTCGTGCTGCGAGGGAAAAAACACAAACTGAAAGTGAGGGACAGTGAAATGAAATGAAAGAAAATGTTTTCTTAGCCAAAACATTAAATCGACTGTGTTACAAAATAAAAGCATGGGTGATTTTCATCATTTCAACATCAGCAGTGGTTTAATTAAGTTCAAATGCAACTCAAAGAGTTAGTTTTACTAAATATCTTCTTATAGAAAAGTTTAAATTTCAAGGTTTTAACATTTCTGTGACTTTATGGTTTTGACCAATTTCATTTTAGTCTTTCCCGTTAAGCCTACTACACAAGTTTTGTGTTTGGTTTTAGGCTGCGGTTCAATATTAGAGAAGATTTTGCTTCCAGAGGCCAATTTTAATTTAATTTAAACAACTGAAAGGTCACACGTTTTATTAAATAAAACTATACTCAATTATTCATGCAGCTGTAAGCAAACGTGTTCATGGTTTTATCTGTCCATTTTTATAAGTTTGTAGCAATTAGCATACCTTGCATAAAATATACACTTTTTAAACAAATTTATCTCTAAGCAGAAGCGTTGTAGTATGTAGTTAAGTATTGATCCAGAAACTTTAGCTATAAAGAAGAAGACCACCCTAACCCTCTGAGCAAATCCAACTTGGGATCTCAGTTTGGGGATTTGGTCCAAAAACACAATGACGGCTCGGGCACACATGGCTGCACAAAATGCAAACGGAGTCTTCCACTTCCAAAGCCGGACGCTCGACACCTCGGAGGTCCGGCTGGAGAGGGATGAAGGAGAGGGGTGGCACAGACGGCAGATGTCCGCCCTCATTTCTTACAAAGGCTGCAGAGTGAGGGGAAATGATGGAGGGGTGGAGGCAGGAAAACCGGATTAAATAAACAACAGAAAAACGACAGCCACTAATGAGTCACAGAGAATCTGCTGCACTAATCATTAAAATCCAATAGACCTGTTGGCCCACACCAAGGATGGGGAGAGAGTGAGTGCAGGGGGGAGAAACTGCAGGTTTCAGGGGTCCATATGTCCATGAGGTTTTTAGAGGGAAAGAACAGATGATGAGAGACAGCAGGCAGCAAGAGTGTGTGTGCATCCATCACCCTGCCTGTCTGTGTGTACATCCTCTTTTTTTTTTTTTTCCCTATATCAACGTGTCTGCATATGCGAGAGCGTGTGCACGCTCAGTCGAGTGGAATGGGAGGTGCTGCAGGGAATACAAAAGGGGGCCTGCAGAGGTAGGGAGCTGACAGTTTCCCATTAACCCTTTAGCTGAGAAACCTCCAGACTCCATGTAATTTCTTTACCAGATTCCCTTCTGGAAGAAAATCCAAAGACGGAAGAGAAATGCTGTGAAAAGAGGAATCCTGTTGTAAAACCTGGTCTTTTTACATAGATATTATTCTTTAAGATTAACAATCTTCAAAACTTTTATCCATCTTTATATAAAACCATCAGCTGGCACGTTTAGTCGCAGCATTGAGGCCAGATGGAGCTCAAGTTGAATATTTAATAATATATTTCATAATTTAATTGAACGGGAAGGTTAAAGGGTTGTCGAGTTGCTTTCCTTCACTCCCCGTTAATCCCATCACAATCCACATCACAGATGAGGCCTCTCCATTTTTTAGTGTAATTATCTTGGAAGAGCAGCAGTTTGAGCAGCAGATGCTGCTAATGGATAGATGGTGCAAACTTGTTGCTCAGGTGTTTAAAGTACTACAGTGATTCAGCAACCTGTTGCCAGATTTTTTTTTTTTAATGCATGAAAGTACATTGTCCACTTAGATGGGGAAAACCAAAGAAATTAGAAGAATAAAAATAATGTTTTACTTGTTTCCAGTGAAATAACGTTGCTTAGCATTTAAAAACCACAACCAACCTTTTGGTCCTAAAGCACAAAGTAGCATTGCTCAAATTGAACACGTTTTTATTTTCTACCACCAGCTGCTCAACTAGGCTGCACCAGTTTATCGTTGAACGATGAATCAATAGTCTGAATTTTGTCCATCATTCTGTGCCGTCATATTTTTTGTATAAATAAAAGTTGGTGCTTTAAGGAAATGCCTTTAGGATTAAAGCTTCACTATGAATCAACTACGATAAAGCAACTTTGTGTTGCAGCTTCCTCTCAACAACCTGCATACAGCAACAGAACAACTGATTAAAATCTGCTTATCACAGAGAAACACATTAAAAATGACCCTCTAAAATTTAGGAAATACAACTTTTGACCATATTTAAGATTATGATGTTAGGTGAGATAATTCTTTAAATGTTTTAGATGAAGAGAGAAGCTGACTCGTGAAAATGTTTTAATTTATGCTCTTTTTTTCCAGTAATGTTTAGACAGAACGTTGTCAGAGGGAGTGTAACATCACTGATACAGAAAAGATGAGGGTTGGCAGGAGGGCAAGTGCACAGCAGGTCTGTCTCACATCACAACAGCAGGAGTCTGGAGTTTCTTTTCTTTTGTGGACTCTTTGGAAGCTGCCTCTCAAAGTTGAGACAATTCAGTGATTGTGTGGTCCCTCCACCCCCACTGTTATTTTTTTAATAAAACCGAAAAGGCTGCGTGGACATCAAGGGTTCGTGGGAGACAGGATGTTGCATAAGTTTGAACGTTTTAGTCAGACAGCTGGATTTGCCTCACTTCCATCATCGCCCTGATTCATCCTCTTGTAACATCAATATAAAACTATCACATTTGAATTATCTGAATATAATATGATGATATCTGCATATATTAAAGTAGCACGGGTTTATGTAAATGTGGCAGTTTTAAATTCTGATGCTCATGAGCAAGTAAAGTGTTGCCTTTTCTTGACAGACTGAAGTGATGAGTGACAATTGAGTTTCCTTCTGAAAAGGAGAAAAAGCTTTTACCACTGATTAAAGGTGTCGCCCTAAAACAGGAATGACTTGTCCAAGTCATTAGTTTCTTGTGTCATTAAGAAAGTGACATCGTATGTAAATGTGCCATGAAGAAAGGAAACAGTCCTGGAAGTCACCTGCTGGTCATTTCAGCTTGTTGTGCAACTTAATTTTTGCAAATTGTGTGAGTAGGGCTCTGCAAAGCAGAACAAGTAGCATCGTCTGCAAGCTCATTTGTTAATTAGGCAAAACTCAGATTGTGGATTATGAAATATTGTGAATTTTTGAAACAATAAAACTAGATGATTAAACATGAATATCAGTTCAGCTGTGCTCTCTCCGTTGACTTTGGAGACTTCCTGTCTGACTCTTTCTGATGCCGTGCCTGCTGCGTGTGGTTTTGTTTTAATGTTTCAGTAACAACACTAACAAACAAATGGTATTTTTAAATGATGGCTTATATGAACCAACTTTTACCAGTTTCTGAATTGTTGCTAAACGTCATAAATATTTGTTTTTTGTTGCTGAATGACATTTCACTTGCTGTCATTGAATATTTTTTTTGTTTTCCATAGAAAATGCTGCTGAAGAAGAACTGTGGAGGGAAAACGAGAACCATTAAGATCCGGGTGAGTTAATTAAATCATTAATGTTTGTTTTTTTTTTTTTTTTTTTGGCATGTTTTGTCAGGCTAAACTGTTAACTTAATTTATTTTAGAAGTTGGAGTCCAAAGCTAAATCAAAAGGATTCAACGTGGCAAAGCTTCTATAAGCTTTTGTCTTGTCATAGCATTTATTTACAAAGTTTACATGCTTTTTATACTGATGAGTAAATGTGTAAGGACTTCTGTAACTCTTGCCCCCTGAACCACTTTTTCACCATTTGATCTTGGTGATTTCTGTCTTTGTTTTCTTGAAATTTGCCCGTCAACCGTAGAACCACTGATCCAGAGTCCAACCTTTTTACACTTTAGTAATCTGAAGCTTTTTGTAATTGAAAAATAAAGTTATTTTTTTAGTCTAAACAGATGTTTAGTACTGTACACATAACTTGAGTTCTCTTGTATCATTTGTTTAGAAATACTTTTTACTTTCACTTTTCAACTTCCTTTGTTTTTCGTTGTGTATATACCATAGTTATTATAATTAATTTTGTTTTATCAAAGGATTTTCACATTTTTTTCTCAACCACCCTCTTTTTGAAGACGACGACTTATTACTATCCTTTCTTGTCTTACCAACGTATCAAATTTTTCAAATTGTAGGACTTTCAATAATCTTTGTTGTGGTTTTCTAAAGGCTGACTAATAATTAGATATTTCAGAAATAAACTTTATTTAACATCAGAAATTGCTTTGACATGACAATAACTATATATTTTCCTTGCCAATACAAAATAATGACCAAAGGCAGAGCCAGAAACCAATATGACACGTCACTTTGAAGCTGTTTTGTATTTGCTTTGTTTGCTCATTTATGCTGATTGTTCATGCAGACCAGATCCACATGTAAAAAAAAACAACATGAAACTAATAATATTCAAGGATTCAAGGATTTTTTTTATTGTCATACCAGCTCACATTTACATGTTTGTGGTACAAAATTCAGACTCAGGTTCCAGATCAAGAAGCCTAACAATCAACAAATAATAAATACAAAATAGTACAAATATATGTATAATAAATAAAGTAAAAAAAGGTAAGATGAAGTTGAATTAAGTGCAGCTTGAGTTCAGCAGTCTGACAGCTGCAGCGAAGAAACTGTTTCTGAGCCTGGTGGTCTTGCTCTTAATGCTCCTCAGCCGCCTGCTTGAGGGGAGAAGCTGGAATAGACTGTGTGCAGGATGAGTGGAGTCCTTCATGATGCCGAGTGCCCTCCTCTTGCATCGTGAAGTGTAGAGATACAGATGAAAGCACAACAGTATCTGTTGTAATATCCACATTGACGAATAGAAATAGTTTTATACATCCTTAGCAGTTTAACAGTAAGTCATATATTTTTGCATCTTTGCCATATTAAAGGAATAAAAACAAACACATGGCACACAGGGAGACCTCTTTGTAAGGCAGGATCAGGGTGTCTGTTAGGGATAAGTTTGCTCGGTTGCCTTGCGAGCAGCCAGGCCTGTCCTGTAGCCAGCACCTTGATCTCCATCCAAATGCATACTGGGACGGCATCTGGCCACAGGGTTTGTTTCCATGCCCTGCTAGCTGCAGAAAACCTGATAGCACCATCTGATTGATTTTGCAGCAACTCTATCAAACTTTTTCTTCAAATTTCTTATAGACATTTTTAATGCCTGGTTTTTTACATCAGAAGTGTCTCAGAATGTTGTAAGTATTTTTCAAAGTCGGTGCCCTTATTGATTTAATTATCCATCAGCTCTGCTTCCGACTGTGTTGGTTTTAGTCTGAGGGAAGCTCGGATGGAACCGGCCTCAGCATCTTGGCACAAAGCAGGCCACTCCAGAAGGATGCTCAGTGTGGTGAGAGAAGTGACATCATCATCACGTTGTGTGGGATAGTGTCAGTGGAACCTTATCACACACTTGTTTATGTATACACACCAACTGTAGCAGCATCTCATGTGCATCTTCTCCATGTATGCATCCAGGCTCGTCTGTAGAGTCAGAAACCGAGGATGATCTCTGAGTAAGTGGCAATGAGAGGTAGAGCAGAGGAGGAGGAGGAAGAAGAGGAGGTGGAGTGTGTGCGGTTCCCTTGTGGTGTTTTTCCAGAGATGGAGTCATTTTCCATTTATAGCCTGGCCGGCTGCTATCTGTTTAGCTCAACTGAAACATACAAGTATTGCTCATTATCCTCAGCTCTCGCTGGTGGTGTTGTCGTCCTCGTCAGTGACGTCTGCGGGCATTGGGCTTGTTCCAGCTTTTAGATTTTCCTTGAAATGAGCACACAGTAAGTCTTTGAGCCATTTGGAGGCCGATGTGGGCTCTCTTTACTCTTTGTGACACTCTGTACTATGAACTACTCATATCTCTCTCTTTATCAGCAAATTCTGGATTTCCTGGCCACATACCAAAAGAGAAACTGGGTCTGATGGGGCCCTTCATTTCAAGGATTCTAGCATGGGAGTAGTTGCAGGAGTTGCGGATGTTACAGTGGTGTGTGTGTGTGTGTGTTTGAATGGAAGTTGGAAACAGAGTTTGCAGCACAGACTGCTTCGGGGGCTTGTTCTTTTCAGGGGTTGGAGGTGAACAGAAGAGCGTGTCGAAGGCCTCAGCAGGCAGAAGTGAGGGCATCTGGTTTCAGCCACCCTAAAGTGCAGCTGGAGAGCAGAGTGACGATTGATGGACGTGAGGGAAATGGTGCAGATATGAATGGAGCGGATGGAGGGAAACTGCTTCAAGCCACTGTGGTTTATACTGAAGTTAATTAAAATGATGTGATGTAGAGGTATTTTCAGTTCTGGCAGAACTAATGAGTGCATGCAAAAGTTCCAAGTTGGATGAGTGAGGCAACAATCTATAGTATCACATCTTTTACCACCACTTCTTCCAGATCAGTGACTTCCTGTGCATCATTTCTTTTGCCTGTTTAAACCAACGTTAGCACATGTTATTCTACCTAAATAGGTTTGGGAATTGTTGCCGAGTTGCTGCAGCTGCCGAGTTGCTGCAGCTCATTTCTCAGTGTTCCCACCTGTGGCCTGACTACATAGGATTTTTCCCTCACCAATGTGACTGGAACCAGTCAGCAAAAGTGCCGTGTTTCATGTCTGTTTCTTCATGGAATCAACTCATTGCAGCCTCTGGAGAAAGTGCTGCCTCACTGCCAAATCCAACAGAGTCATTTCCTGCCGTTTCCTGCGGGGAAGAAAATGACTAGGGCTAATTTTAGACAGGGGGCTCGTATAATCACAAAGAAGGGGAGTGAGGAGTGTCTTTGCAAGTGGAAAAGCACTAAACCTGCAGTGAGAGTGAAATCAAATCTCCGTGAAAATGTTCAACAGTTGTTTTCCATGATGTGTTGTTTTTCCAGTGACCTCTCTTCAGGATTGTGAGACATTCCTTTGCCAAAACCAAAATTAGAGCTTGGTTGTACAGTTTTCTCAATAAATCAGTCAATCTTTTGGTTTGTTTTCTATCCTCAGAACCTGACTGGCACTCGTCCTCCACCCAGGTACACCTACGACCCATCCATCTTCGCCTTCCGCTCCTTGAGCACAGTGCCCCCCTGCAGCCCCATGACTCCACCTGACGATCAGCACTGCTTATAAGCACATTTAGTTCACCATGCCAGACACCAGCCCCACACCTCATTTCCAGGTGGCTTCTTCCTTGTGGTTTCTGCAACAAGTTTAGGGACCGACCACTGGAAAGTCATTTGGTTGATGATGGAACTGTTGCGCTCTCAGGTAATCCCTCCCTGTCTTTTTGATCATTTGCTGAAATTAGACACTTTTGAAGATAAAATAAATACATCCTAGCATAACTTTTCTGATGTTAGGTGTATATACAGCTGTAACTGTGGAATAAATGATCACAAAACAAGCATGGACTACAGGCCAGGGCCTGGACTTTGTTGTAGTTTGGATCTTATTGAAGGGAAAGATGCATGTTAGACAATCAAGTGGTTCCAGGGTTTTTTCCTTTGTAACTTCCTATCGAAACAAGGTGAGTTGTCATTTGCTATTTTGTTATGCTTCAAATAAGACAGTGGTTGCATTTATCTGTCTGAAAACTACTTATATGGATGTGTTTGAGTACACAGTACTATAAGGTCGAGCTATAACAAACATGTATGACTGTAGATGAATAGTCGACCTTTGCTTATGATGTACATTTCTTAACAAGTTGTCACTTGTAGTCCAGGTCAGTTATTCTCTTTTCTTGCATGAATTTGACAGCTGTGCAGAAAGAGAGATCTGTGGAAACAGCTGTGGCATTAGATTGCTGCACATTTGGCTAAACAGTGTCATGTTCTGGATAGCCCACTTGTAGTACCTCATTGTTTCTAGGTAAAAAGACGACCACTGGTCTATTAATGCTGTCCCAGTGTTTCTGAAGATCTCTTAAATGCCTTGAAATGACATTCCTGTTATAATCAGTTAAATCTGAGGTGCTGCTCAGCTCTTGAGCAGCTGAGTTGAGTAAACACAATGCCACCGCTGTAACTAAGGTTTTGCCGAACTGAATGTAACATTGTGACATTTTCTTGTCAATTGTTGCACAAAAATCTTATTCAATAAAAGCTCTGTGGCCTCTTTGTTTATGAAGTGACTATTTTTAAGTAGATTATATAGAAATAAAAGTGGAAGTGTTTGAGACAAACGAAATGTGTATATTACGTTGGATTTCTGGAAGTATGGTGTCTAATATTTACTATACCAAGATTATATTTCACTGATGTGAAATAAACAATGCTCTTTAGCAATAATAATTTATTTATAATTTTGTTATACAAAAAAATGACAGTTCTTCCTTGAATACAAGTTTGACATCTAAATAATCTTAAAAGTAACTTTTTGAAGGAATGCACACCCAAGTTTGAAACAAAGATGTATGTGTAAGTACGTGTTGGGGATGAGTCTCAAGTACTTTGTATAATTTAACACTATCTGTGGCGCAGACTGCTTTGAGTGTAACTCCATCACATAGCTCTCATCTTGAGCAAGCATGAAGGAGATGGTGGAAAGAAAAACTTGTCATGAGGAAGAAACCTTTAGCAGAACCAGGCTCGGGACAAGCAGCCATCTGCTTTGACAGGCTGGGTTTGAGAGCAAACAGGAAGGGGGGACAGATACACATGGCAGGTCGAGAAACACGTTACGATAGAAATAGTATCAAATTAAAACTTTTCAATTATAAAAATTAAGGAAATTAGGTCAATTTGTCTTCTAGTAATCTAAGCCTATGACAGCATAACAAGCCAACCCTAACTATAGGATTTATCACAAAGGAAGGTCTTAAGCTCAGTCTACAAGTGGACAATGTGTCAGCCTCACAAACAGAAACTGGAAGTTGGTTCCACAAGAGAGGAGCCTGATAACTGAAAGATCTTCCTCCCATTTTGCTTTTGAAAAC
>JARVLU010000624.1:15969328-16007014 GCA_031762415.1 Simpsonichthys santanae
AGGTCTCTCTTGTAAATGAGTCCTCGAGGCTCAATGAGATTAACCTGCCTAAATAAAGGTTGAATTAATGAAAAAATTTGAAATGAAAAATAAAGCAAACAACTATAAAAACCATGAACCAAATGAGACAAATGCAATAGTTTTTAATAACAAATCAAAACAAGAAAGCTGAACTATTTTTTAATTAACAAAAACTGTTCAAAATTGACATAGACAAAAATGTCTGTGTGCATATATGCGTTTGTCTGTTAGCAAAATATCTCATGAACTACTGGAAGAGGTTTGAACAGAACTCAAAGGAAACTTTGGATAAGCGTCTAAACTACTGTAACTCCTGATTCAAGATGGCTGCCACAGCAAGGCAACTTCAGCAAGCACAGAAATGGCTCTAACTACAGATGATTTGGTGTGGTCTATAATCTATAGTTTGAGTGTTAACTGATTGCACGAGATCTTTGTTTAAACGTTTGTCATGAACTATTAGAGTCAACTCTTTCTGTTAGCAAAATATTGCATGAACCACAGGGAAAACTAATTCAACTTTCAGAAACACTGCTGATTTTAATGTTGATCCAAATCAAGATGGCCGCCACAGTCAACCAACCTTGGCTACAATTGTGTTGTCTGAGTTAGACGACTGGAGTCCCAACATTTTGATTTTACAAAGAAAAGATAAATAAACTTCCTGTTTTTAAATACAGCAAATCTTCATAGAAATATGAATGTGGGGTAACTTTTGATTTTTAAAATCTAGATAAAGACACTTTTGGAGATATAGTATTTTTTATTGAATCAAAAACAGATTATTTGCAGGCATTAACCGTTATTGAAAAAAATAAATGTATAATTAGCAAAAGCATTCAAGCAGAAAATATTTTAGGTCGTTACATCTTCATCCTTCTCATTTAGTTCCTCTAAATGTCTCATCTGTTGTGTTTGTTCCTGTTCTTTTTGCTTTTCACACATTTACCAAAGCAATGCAACATTAAAGTCAAACCTCAAACTGTGCTGTTGGTGAAAGAAGTGAAAAGTCATGTGGCACTGCAGAGGTTCACAGGGTTTAATGAGGATTTTGGCTTTTAGGGTGGTGGTGGTGGGTGCTGAGGGAGTTGAAGTGTGGTGGTCCCGGGATTGTATCATTCGTGGGCATGCTCCTTCCTGCAGCCGTGACATCACCGCAGCATTCCTTTCCACGGAGCTGGAACAACAGAGACCCCCATCACTCCTCATCTCCTGTTAACCCTCTCTGCTCCCGTTTCTCCAACCTCGTCTGACTTCTGAAGGAGAGAGAGCAGCTTGTTGCTCCAAGCACAGCAACTTTTCAGAGCTCTCACAGACATCACGCCCCGTGAGATCCCCTCTTTCACAAATCCCATATTGGATTTCACCGTGAAGCTGCTCCTGAACAGATCACCAGAACTCCACCCGGAGGAGGCCGAGAGGTCCACTGTAACCACACCGAGCCTTCTCATCTGTGGGGGCCCAAATGGAGCTAATGCCACAAGATTACTGATAGTGAGTCAAGGCTAAAGTGATATAATGTGGGGGAAGGGAAGAAGGAAAGAGGGAGAAGAAAAAAAGGAGGCAGACCCAGCGAGGGAGGTATAGGGACAGGGAAAGTAAAGGTTTGCAGAACAATACAATGCACAAAAAACGAAAGGTTGAGGTCGGCGCGTGGAGAGGCAGGTACAGTCACATCCTGCAGGCATGCAGAAAAACGAAGAGGTGTCTCTGCTTGTGCACGTCAAGGTGAAAACCTTTCTGACTGTAAGATCTGTAAAAAAAAAAGACCAACTCTGTTCCTTTGGACTGACTGCACAATTGTTGCACAACACAACGTGGGTGTGAGTCTGTGTGCGTACGTGTAGGTGCATGCGCATTCCCACGATTGCCAAGTCTTCATAGTGGATGAATGTGTCATGATGTTGTTTTTTTTTTTTTTTTACTGCACTTTGCCAGAGATTAGCTGTTCACTTTTTATGGTCGGGACTCGGGCGGGAGGCTGGATTGTCATGCAGCCAGAAGGAGGAGGGGTGTGTGGACTGGAGAGCTGAGGGAGGGGAGATAGAGGAGGAAAAGGAGTGGCTTTGCTGCAGATAGTCGCCCCTCTCCACCGGAGTAAAGTCTTCTCTCAGAAGGAAGAAGAAAGAAAAGAGAGGAGACACTTTTTTGTTGTTCCAGGTATGTAGGAGCAGCTCATACAGGGTGAGAGTGGCTTTAAAGGAAACAGGTTCTTAAGAGTTGTGCCTTTTTAAAAATCTTAAACCATTCATTATGAGTTAGAAGTATATGGACGTACTTAGAGGAGTGCCACTAAGATGATCTGGATGAAACCTATGACTCAGCTTCCAGAGTCGAGCCATAAACATTGTTCTGTGTTTGTGTTCAGAGGGTTCGTACAATCATGGCAATGGCAGCTTCACCGAAAAGGATGGTGTCCTCCGTCTTCATCACTCTGGCTTCTCCTCATCGAGCCACTGTGACCAAGCAGCAACCTGCCCTCCAGGCCAACAGCGCCTCTGCTAGAGACAAGAGAGTCAGCCAAGGTGACAGCGTACCTGTTCACAGACCCAATCAGGGCCAGTTTTTTGACACCCATACCTCTGTGAACAGCACGAACTGGACTCATGGAACCCGAGGATCAGACCCTCAGAGTCCAAAACTCGTCCAAACTGGATCCACCAAAGCAAAGCTGCAAGAAGATCAGAAACAGTGGAGCGCTCCAGGTATTTATAACCAACACAGATTCTGAACGTGCACTAGATGTAAAGAAACCTTCTGTCATTGCAGTCCAGCTGGGTTTCATCTCACCCCTCTGGTTGGGGCCATGTGGGGGGCGTGTGCTGTCATTTCCAGCTCTTTTACAGTCAAACTAGATCTGATTCTTTGTCTGACCTTTGTTAAACTTGTGTAGATGTTGCTAATTTGTTTTTGAAAACACTTTTCCCTGTGGCTGCAGGGGGAGCTCTGTGCAGTCGTCAGATAGCTGCTGATGTTTTGAGTGATGGTTCAAGCAGAAAGTTGGGGGGGGGGGGGGGCTGAAAATGGTTTGACATTAGAAAGAAGTGAGTTTATTTCTATTGAGAATGACAGCATTGGGCTTTATTAAAAGCACAGCACTCACCAGGACCAGTTAAGAAGAATATTACTCTGAATCTGCTGCTTCACAGGTTCACCTGCCAACTAGTAGGAAACTTACAGGTTGAAAGTGGAGATTTTTTGTTGTTGTCATATTTTAAGAATCATGCAAAGAAGCAATACATGTAGTTTGACTGTATAGAGAAACTTGTGCAAAAAGGACACAAGTGCAATAATTTATCCTCTACATTTTGTATGTAATTTTTATGTGATACAGTATTTGTTTATTCTAATTTGCTATTCAGTACATTTTTGTTACTCTTTTCTTTGTAAAATATAGCAGAATATAGCAGATACACATGTATTACACAGTATTTATGTACATTCACTGTTTTTTTATTTTTTTTATTGCTCTCAGCCTAAATTTGAAGATATTTCTGTGTTGACTGAAAGCACATACATGTATATATATTTTTTCTTCTTCAAAATAGAGCTCGTCCCTCCTCCTGATGCACCTCCTTCATTTCTGAAAGGGACATTCTCTGAAGAAACATCACTTCCACCACCTCCTTCATCGTTCCAACATTTGAGCCCAGATCAGCATCCAGTTAGCAACAAAAAGGTCTTTAAACTTTACTTCTAAGTCACTTTAACATATGTGTTTAATAAATCAATGCATGCACAGCATTATTTGTTGTTTTCAATCATTTATAATAACTCTCTTCAGTGCATTTTAAGGAAACCACAAATCTTTGGTAAACTCTTAAGAAAATTAAAGGAAAATTGTTCCCTATCAGAATTTTATTTTTTGCAAATGGAGTACATTTCAAACATTTGCTGTAAAAATAAGAAACATGTTCCCTCACAATTCAACTAAATATACCAAAATAGGGTTAAGCTGAAACAGGAAGTCTATTGTTTTCACTGCTCTGCGTCCTTTTTTCTATTGTTTCTGCTGTTTTATACTTCATAGTATTTTCCTGCCCAGTTATGAATCACTGTACCAACTTTCTTAGATACAAAGCCCATGACATTCCTGATGAAAAGTAATTTTTAAAATAATTTGATCAACGTTTTTTTGTTCAAAACTGAAATTGTTCAGTTAAAACAAAGTCAAATATGTGAAGGTCTTGCGTTTAGCAATTTTTGCTTGTTTCATTCACATCTCCTTTTATAGAGAAACTGCAATGCGTGTGGATTTTTTAAAGATTTTACCATCTAACAAATAAAAACGTGTTTTTTAAAAAAGGTAAGACATGTAGTAGCTCATAAGAAAACTGTACGAGAAGAGATTTGATCTTCATGAACGAGTCTTGTCAAGTATCTGTTGAAAATAACAGCTTTTTTTGCTTTCTAGCATTAAACATGGCAGCTTTGATCAAAATCGATTATCTTTTTGTTTTACATATGCACTTCACCTTAAAGGTGGAACCATGTGCACCGTCTAATGGATCAACCCGAGGGGAAGAAGTTTCTGGGATTCACAAAAATGGCCAAGACACGCACACACAGAGCAAAGGTATCGGCTTCTTTATCCGTACTGTTCAATCCTAATGAAATAGTAACCTGAACATTTGACGTCTGTGTATCTGCAGATGTGTGCGGCTTTTGTCGGAAACCTGTGGCTCTTTCTGAACCTGCGATAGAGGCCTTAAACAGGACTTACCACGAAGGCTGCTTCCAGTGCAGATCTTGTCACACCCCGTTGGCTGGGAAACAGTACTACAAGAAGGCAGGAATCCCACTTTGTGAAGGCTGCTATCAGGTAGATCTGAGTCCAAACAACACACATGCACTCCGATAACAAGTCAACACAGAGAACGTTGGAAAGGAACAAATCCACGATTTTTAACGTTCAGGCTGCTGACGTGTTTTCCACCTCTTATCAGGAATTGTCTTAATCAAGAGTAAATCAATTTTGAACACTTACCGCCCCCATAAAGAGCTCCACTGTTTCCACATTTTGTTATGTTAAAGCCTTATTTCAAATTGTATTCTATTCATCTCTTTCCTCAAAATTCTACACACAATACCCCATTATGACAAGGTGAAATTTTTTTTAAGATTTTTGCAAATTTATTAAAAATAGAAAACTAAGAAATCACATTTATGTCAATATTCACAGCCTTTGCCATGAAGCTCAAAACTGAGCTCAGATGTATTTTGTTTCCAATGATCATCCTTGATCAATGAAAAATAAGTAAACGATTGATCTAGACCGCTTTAAACTTATCAAGAAAGTCTGTCTCCTTGGCGGATTAAGATATTTGCACATTTAACAAGATCTTTTTTTGTTTTTAAAATAAATTCTGTAATTCAAAAATGTTCAGAATGCAGACAAAACATTTGAGAAAAATGTCTAAATCAGATAACAACAAACCACCTTTTGATTGCTGAAGTAACTAACACCAGTCTTGTGGTATTACCTGCGAAAAGCATTAAAATAAAAACTATTAAATACACATAAAATTGAACACCAGTCCTATAAATCTAATTAACCAACATCTTTGAATTTTAGGCTAGTTTGGAGCTTTGCTGGGCTTGTGGGGAGGCTATCACAGATCAGATAATCCGTGCACTCGAGCGAGCGTACCATCCTCCCTGTTTCACCTGCAAAACATGCAAACAGCAAATTGGAGAGCAAGCTTTTGCTCAGGGAGAAGTCGGGGAAGTTTACTGCCTCCAGGACTACTACAGGTAATATTACACTAAAAAAAACTCTATTATATGAATGCATTTGTGTTGCATTTAATGGATTTTGCATGCATAAAATCACATTTTGTTTTTCTTGTGTCTAGAACATGCAAAAGACAACAAATAAACATTTCCTCTCCTTGAAAACTGTATTTATTAAGGAAATATGCACCCAAGTGTAGCGCCTGTAACCAGCTCATTATTCCTAAAGAAGACGGCACTGACAGCTATACTGTGGAGTGTTTGGGACGTTCCTACCATGAGAACTGCTATAGATGTGAGGTAGGTGCTTACTGTGCAAACAGGCTACTTTAAAGACACACTGACAAATGTACAATCCCACAGACACACATTAATCATCACCAGTCTTTAAGTCTCTCTCTTCTTGTCTGCAGGTCTGTATCATCCAGCTCTCCCCTGAACCAAATGAGCACGGCTGCTATCCGTTTGAGGGGAAAATGCTCTGCAAGGATTGTCACTTGAACTTGGTTTCTGGGCAGCAGTAACATCAGTCTAAAAGACTCTGACAAACTGCAAACAACTGAAAAGTGCCTTGAACGTGTGCCTGTTCAGAGCGAGGCTGCATTTAAGAACAGCACCCAAATGTCATAACACTTCTTCCAATAGAACATTTAATATCTTTACAATATATCAAGCTTTCTAATACTTTTTCTTTTGTAAATTATCATTTTGCACTCAAAAAAGAAATGTATTCATGCAACTGGCTTTACAAAACTGCACAAGGAACATCTTGGTATGCTTGACCTCTTAGAAAAGGTATGGTACAAAACAAACATATATAAAACTAATATAATATATAGTCTATGAAAGCAAACTCCAACACAGAACACGTTGCGCACACAGTGTAAATGCATCTCATACATATCTATGCAACCGCAGATCAAGAAAAAGCTGAAAGAACATAAACTTCAAGCAACCAGGTTAATGCTAATATTTTGTTTTCATGGTAATATTCAACTCTTCACACTGATCTGACAATATATTAAAATTCCAATCAGTTTACAGTTTTTTAAGTTTATAAATATTTCAAAACAGAATTATATGTGTAATGAAAAACATAAAATCATTATCTAAGAAAAGAAGTGTTTTTCTTTTTTGCATTTTGATTTGTTGTGTGGCGTGAAGCTGCAAGCTATTAATAGAACCAGATGCAGCCAAAGCTTTGATTTTGTTGCATAGCTGTTCTGAATTTATGATTTTTCTTTGTCACACTTTATGTTCAACGCATAATTTTGACCTAAGGCCACAAATCCCTTTAGGTTTCCATACGACAAAAATAGTCGGAGCATAACAACCAACAGGCAGCTCAGTTCTTTGTATGTGCGGTAGTTTTCACATCTCTTTTTAAAGATTGTATGAAGACTGGTTGGGTTTGTGACCAAGCTGGCTCAATGTACTAGCTCATTTAAGTGCAAGTGGGTTAGTAAAGGTTACTGTAGAAGAGTAATCATTTTGAAGAACTTTATTACCGGTACCCTATTTTATTGTGTATTTGTGTAAAATAAAGCATTAAACTTGAGCATAAAAACAGCTATAGGCAAGAACAGCAGCATCCTAGAGGGTGTAAATGCAGGCTGGTGTAAAGAGAGCTAAAGATCACTGCACAATGATGCCAACAGGACCACATCATCTGCAAATAGAGACAGAATCCAGAAAATAATCTACAAAAAGGCATCACTCGAGCTAAGAATAACCAGAATGTGCAACATCTTCAATCCTCAAGCAACAAGACTGCTAAAACTCCATTACGTAAGTCATCAATCAAGAATGAAGACTGTTTAATGTTAGCCAACTCAAAAATAAGCATGGTCATGTGGGTGGACATACCTCTGACACGCAGGGTTAGAGGGTTGAAAAAGCATTTCTCTGAAGCAAACTTGGTGATATTTAGAAATGAGGATAAGTATAAAAAAGTGCAGTTTAACATAGAAGTGCACGAACACTCTGCTACAGTATCACAGAAAATATTTTAGTAGTATTTTTAGGTTTTGGCAAGGTAGCATGAGGTAAAGAACAGATTGCTGTATATTTTTTAGGTTCTGGTATGTTCTGGCCTTTGGTGTGAGGTGGAGGTCCCAAGTAGAGGTTGTGCAGATATATCCTTATAAATGGTTCTTAATGATCTGATTGCATTTGTATAGAGATAAATTCAGTTCTGAATGGCTTCAAGAGTGCATTGAAAGCGTTTTCACTCAGACCACGTTTGGACCTCCTTTATCCACGTCTGTTTGATAGTTTGATGAGCCAAGCTGTAAGACTACCTGAACTGATGTGACCCTATACAAGCAGCAGAATGCCCACCTCGAGGTAAAGAATCTACCATTAAACCTGTCAGGATTTTATTAGTGAAAGTGGGTTACAAGATGTTGGTGAGTTTCTTTTTGAGTGTGATGTTTGTTCTGGTAGTTTTTTGAGCTGGTTGGACCTGCTGTGGTCACTGTGAGCTGTGAACAGTTTGAGCAGTCTTAAATCACATTATATTCACCTAATTAAACATGGAGCATTGTGTGTTTTATGGGTTAAAACCGTACAGAGTTAGGCAGTGAGGCTCAGTAAGAGACAACTCATCTCAAATGAGACTGCAATGGCTCTGAACCGTGTTGTCAAACTGATGATGATATAGTTCAGATGTCTGGGTGTATTGTGAATTTTCAGAAACACTGGCTTTGTCACATCTGACTGTTCATTGTGTGACAGATACGCATACAGAGCAGGTATGTTCTAATAGTAAATCCCCAAAACATCTTGGGGTAGGCCTAACCAGCAAGGTGTGGATGCACCCAATCAGCGCCGACCACTTGAAACTAGTTTACACAAGAAAGATGCTAGTATAAAGTCTGAACAGGGCCTAGTTGCTTGGAAAGACATTATGGTGTCTGGTAGTGGTTCTGATGAACATTTCACCAGACTACAGGGGAAAGGACTCAATGCCTGTGTGCAGTCTGTACCCTTATCTGGATAAGAGCAACAGAGTTTGGCTCCAGAATAAACAAGATTACCGGTACTTACTTTTATCCTAAATCCAAAATACCTCCAAATCTGAGGCCATGGTCCTTAGTCGGAAAAGGGTGGGTGGATTACTCTCTTTGGGTCGGGGGTGAGGTTCTGCCTCAAGTGGAGGAGGAGTTCAAGTATCTCAGGGTTTTGTTCAGGAATGAGGGAAGAATGGAGCATGACATTGACAGACAGATTGGTGCAGCATCTGCAGTACTGCAGACTCTGTGCTGGTCCGTTGTGGTGAAGAGGGAGCTGAGGTGTAAGGCAAAGTTCTCTGTTTAACAGTCGGCCTACATTCCTACACTATGGCCATGAACTTTGGGTAGTAGTGGCCAAAAGAATGAGACAACGGATACAGACAGTTGAAATTACTTTCCTCTGCAGGGTTGCTGGACTGTCTCTCCCATAGCGATAGGGTAAGAAGTTCAGTTTTCTGGGAGAGACTCAAAGTAGAACCACTGCTCCTCCACATCGAGAGGAATCTGTTGAGGTGGTTCAGGCATCTGGTAAGTATGCACCCTGGGCACCTCCCTAGGGAGGTGCTTCGGGCATGTCTGACTGGGAGGAGAACCCGGGGAAGACCCAGGACACGCTGGAGAGACGTCTCTTGGTTGGCCTGGGAACGCCTTGTTATCCTCCCAGAAGATCTGCAAGAGGCGGCTGTGGAAAGAGATGTCTGGGCCTCCCTGCTCAAGCTGCTGCCCCCACGGCCCGGCTTCGGATCAAGCGGAAGATAATGGATGAACAGACTTACTTTTATTGTTATTAATGTGGGATATTTCCTAAATACACTACAATTACATAGTAATATTCTTGATGAAGCAATACAACAGTGTATAAAACAATTGGCATAGGCTATCAAAAATATGGCATATACGTCATAATTCACAAACTAAGTTCGACCTCTGAACAGAATACAAGACCTACTCAGTCTACTTCCGCATTTGTGCATGTACTTGCATACCAGTATCGTTGTTTTTGTCTCGAGTTAGATTCTTCCGAGTAAGGTCGCCAAAGATTTCGGTCACGTGTGCTTAGTGGTGCGCGTGAACGACGCGGCGAGGTTGATCCGCGTTCACGCGCTCGGATCGAGGACGCCGTAGCTAAAGCTAAACAGGGGAGCAGAGCAGCAACCAGGCAGGCTATCGGGCCCAGATCGTTCACGGAATCAGCCGTCGGTCATTTTGTTCAGGCGGACCTCCGACCGGCAGGGATTAGAAACGTGCCAGATCATATGTGTTTGAACGGGGACATAAAATCGCAAGATGGTTCGGGAAACCAGACACCTTTGGGTGGGAAATTTACCCGAACATGTTCGCGAGGAGAAAATTGTGGAGCATTTTAAACGGTAGGTTACGCAAGAGAGAACCTACGTTTTGTCGAGCCGCGCGCGCTGTCTCTAGTACGAGGGCGAGCCTGCTGTCACTGCTAACTATGCTAACGTTAGCATTTTTAAGTTTCACCAACCAGGGGATCCATCGTGTTATGCACGCGCTTTATTACAGCGCATCGATACTTGTCAAAGAAAAATCCACGAAATTGAAAAGCATTAACGCAAACGCTGATAATTTATATTCTTCCGCTAACTTTTGCTAACGTCAGTAGGTAGTTAGCTGGGTTTGTTAGCTACCGAGCTACCACCCAGCCAACCATTTTGTGGGTAAGTCGACAGGTTTTTCGCGATCTGTACAAGCCAAAAGGCTACGTCAACTAATACAGGGCAAAATCGTTAGCTGACTTTAGTTAAATTAGGCTAAATAAAAATTGACTATTATAAATTATCGACTGCACGTATAGAAAAATCGGTGGAAAAAAAACACAAACTCTTTCGTGGCTTTTTGTTGAGCTTTTTTCGGTTGCAACGTGACCGGAGCGAAAATAACAGTAACGTGTTATTTGCGAAGGTTTTTGGAAGTTGCAAATCAGATGTTTGTGAACCTTAAATTAGGATAAAGAAAGTCTTTGACGCTGTTGTCATTTTCTATCCATTACGGAGGCCATTTGACTCGTCAACAAGCCATCTACCAACAAACAGCAGTTTATGATTCTCGTTTTATCGGATATGCTGAAGGAGATAGTGCTTTGGGTTGTATTTAAATACAGTTCTGCATTGCATCTAAAAAAAAAAGCGATAACTTTAGTCACTAAACCACCAAATGTGTGTTCTGAAATTTATTTAAAAACCTTATTTTTGAAAAGTGCACACAACCAGATTCATAAACACTTTATGTTGCCTACAATGCAGTTCTGTTATGTAATCTAAAAGTTAAAAAAAAAAAAAAAATTTAAGTGATCTTTGTTTTCATTATCAGATCGTTTCTGCACTAGATTTAACAGACTCAGCATACAGAGTTTGTGCTCAGAGTCTATTCTTACCTTGTGTGTATATAATTTTGTTCTCATTGTTTTCATTGTGATTCCCTCCCAGGTATGGCCGTGTGGAGAGTGTTAAAGTTCTGCGAAAGCGAGGGTCAGAAGGTGGCGTTGCGGCCTTTGTGGATTTTGTGGATATCAAAAGTGCACAGAAGGCTCATAATGCTGTCAACAAGATGGGAGATAGAGACCTTCGAACTGACTACAATGAGCCTGGGTCAGTCCCTAGTGCTGTGCGGGGCCTTGAAGACAGCTCCCCTTCGAGCAGTCGAGACGTTACAGGATTTTCTAGGGGAACAGTTGGTCCAGTGTTTGGCCCACCTGTATCCCTACACACCCGAGAGGGACGTTATGAACGGAGAATAGATGGGTAAGTGGACACGGTGCCCCTCGAAAACTCCAGGGCATTCTAGGTACCACATAAGTGTAAAACCTAAACACATAGGTTATCCATCAGGGATTGTTACCTGAAAGGGTTACACAGAGGTAATTTAGGGATTGCTCAACTCTTCATCATACGTGACTCGCCTTGCCCACGGAATTTATGTAACTTAACAACTATCATTTCCTAAGGTTACTGCATTTCAAGGTTTATACATCTGATTGGATTATACATTTGTGAGGAATATCCCGGTGAGTTGTGGATTTATCGTGTGGGAAACTACTTTGGAGAGCTTTGGATGTATATTTTTTGTTCAACATGGAATGTAACCTGAATTTTTATTTGGAATCGCTTGAAGGTGGAAGTACGGTAACTCCAATTTAAAATGGATGTACTTTGTCTCAGAGGAATTTATGCACATCACTTAGTCATTTTTGTTCCAGTATAACGAGCTGATTGTTGGACTACATTTTTTATTTTTATTTTTTTGTGTCTGTGGATACCACTCATCTGGATTTTAAGTTTTGACTTTTTTAGATGGAAGATGTTTAAATTGTTATACATCACAAGAACGACAACGTACCTGTTATTTTAGAACAAAGTAGCTATTTATTCTTTATCCCATATATGGAATTTAAAGATGACTTTGCAAGACATCCACAAGCCAAACAACTAACTTCTAAAGTTTGTGGAACTACTTTTGTTTTGACGTTGATGGCTGTGAAGACGCATAAAGAATGCCTTAAAGGTTGTAACCACCTGGATTTATGCAATACTACATCTTATGCTGGATGTACGGTAATGATGTGAATCCTATTGTGGATAAATGCAACTTACGTGAATTTGGATTACTCAGGTGTGGATGTATCTGTGTGAGACCTTAGTGAGGAGAAGAAGTTTCCAGCTATATTAGCCCAAACAAAGGACTAACCGGTATTTTCTTTTTAATACCCTGGTGAAATACTGCAAAGTAAAGAAGACTGAGAAAACACCCCATATTGGAGTCATGCGATGCCAAGAATCCATGGGGATTTAATGTGACGTGCCTGGGCCTTCTGGCTTGTGTCTGGTTTATTATTCGGACGTTAACCAGTGGAATACTTTTTAAACCATTTTTTCATTTTTTTATTTTTTCAACTTATTGCTCAATCTTTTGGACATATTACTACCTCATACCAACCAGACGGATGCATTTGGATGTATTTTCCATGCAGTCTTCAGTATACATAATAACCTTGACTTGGATTATTCTGAAAACGCAAGTTCATCCTTTTTTTAAACCATATTATTAAGATTTTCTATTCCTGTACTTTTCACCTATTTGCTCTGGAATTTATTAGGAACTCATTTCTAAAGTTTTTTTTTTTTTTTTTTTCCCCCCCATTCTTGGATGCAAGTAGCTAAATGTGAAGCCGTGGATTATACCTCGATGCTGGCCTGATTATCAATAGAAGATGACGTGAAAGAGGAGCACCATTTTTTTCATAATTTGTTAATTTTTTTTTTTATCCCTGGTTTCTTCATTCGGGCTCACACATTCTGACCATCTAGATTTTATTTGGATTAGTTTCTTTTATCTTCTTTTCTAAAAGGTTGGTATTGCTTTGAGTCTGGCCTATGCATATATTGTTTTTTTTTTTCTCAGCTTCCCTAGGTGCTTTTTGTAATAATAGTTGACTCTTATCCTGAACATTTTATTTGGTGCTAGAGATGACAAATATCAAGCTTTACATTGAATAACTGGGTTCAGTTTATGTATAATCTTTGTATTGTTCTCTCCCTGTTAATGTATACAAATATTATTTCGAGTCTTCTTAAATTCTTAAAGTACTGTTTAAATTGTATGCTTTAATCTGAACTGCATTTATGACATTTGAATTGCTTGTAATCTTAGATTCTTCAAAGAAGAATACTGTACTGACTACTAAGGAGAAATAGTTCATTTTAATATTTGTCATATCTGCACCAATTCATGAAAAGTTAGTCTTTGAAATCAACTTATTTAAATAGGCTGACGAATGCTTAGTAGTACTTTTGTTTAGATTTTTTTTTTATTAATGAAAAATGGCTTCAGAAGTCTTAAAACAGCCTTTACTAGTGTGACACATAGAGTTTATGCTATTGAAGAAAGTTTAAGTAATTTTGTTGCTCAAAAATTAATATTTAAATGTGAACTATTAGCATTGTTTGTCTTAAGTTTAATTTTTGTTACACTGGAATTCATATTAAAGTATGCATACACTGTCAGTAAATGAAGGGTTGCATACTACTATTTGTTTATTTGTTAGATTATTATATTTAATTGTCATGGGCTTATTATTTAATTTTCTATTAGAGTATTCATGTGGGGAAAGAAGCCAAATAAAATCTTGTAATAAAAATAATAATTAACATAAAAACAGTGGTTTAACATTCTGCCACAGAAGCCGCTTTTAACGTATACAGTATTATAAAACTGCAAAGAAACAATACTGGATTTTGATGAAGAAGGATTGACAAGAAATGCAGGCAGTGCAAAATGGAGTCTGATCAACCCTCCTGTTGACCTACAAGGCCTAAAACCGAGGCCTTGTAGCCTGTGGGTCATTTTGATCCAAGTGCAGCAGGAGGGTTAAGCCAGAAAATTCAAACTTGCATCATATTTGGCGACTCTTGTTGTGTTCTTGCTGACTGATTTTGTTATAGTTGAGCAATTAAGTCTTTATTGATCTAACCTTTTGTTTTTAAAATGTCTCTACCATATTCTTAATTCACAGTAGTTCGGAAAGCCGTGAACGTGCGTATGATCACAGCCCGTATGGACACCACGACCGCAGCGGGACATTTGACAGACAGCGTCACTACAACGCTGATTATTACCGTGATCGCTCTGTGTTTGCAACTGCTGGTCCAGGAAGCAGTGCTATTGGAGGAAGTTTTGAGGCGTCAGACCCACATTTTGACTCTAGAATACGAGACCCATTTACTCTTGCTAATTCGACACGACGTGACCTGTACAGAGATGACAGAGGGCGACGTGCCGATCGAACCTATCACAGACGAAGCAGATCGTCTCATTCCTCGCAGTCAAGGCAACCTTCGCCTCAAAGGACCACAGGGCAAACCTCCAAAACTCCTCATTCCCCTAAAAGAACCACCTTATCTCCCGGGAGAGGCCCAAGATCGCGGTCCCGCAGCAGATCTTCAAGTTCCGACTCTGTCAGCAGCACTAGCAGCACAGGCAGCGGCAGGTATGAAACTTGATTTGTGTATGTTTTCCATAATAAACAACCATAAACGTGTTAGTTTGATTTGCAAAAAAAGGATATCTGATTTGTTTTCTTTGTGTGTATTTGTTTGTTTTTCCTCTCAATAGTGACTCAAACAGTAGCTCGAGTGATGGTTCTCAGGCACGCTCCGTTCAGTCATCAGCTGCAAACGCTCCTCATCAGTCCTCTATGATCCTAGACTGTGAAGAGCCACGTAGAAGCTTTGGAATTAAAGTGCAGAATCTACCAGTGCGCTCCACAGGTCAGATGTTAATTTTGACAGCCTCTCAAAATTTCAGCATAATAGTCTACTAATACTTCCTCAGAACTATTGGTCACTTCTGAAAATGTAAAGATAATGACATCATGTCACTTGTCCTTAGGGCTAATAGGAATTCAGAGTTAAATAGACACAGTTAGTGAAAATCTAATTTGTGGTTAAGTGATTGTGAATCTGGGCTATTAAACCTTTCTGTTTAATTACTTTACTCAAAGTGAACAGGGATTTTAAACTTTTTTCCAGCATTACTAGAGGTTGTAATCACCTTTATTACTGTTCTTGATTTACTCATTTTTGTTCAACTGTATTTAATTTTTTTAGCTGGAAAAATATTTCATTGGCAATATTTTTATCTTTCAAGTTTAATTAAATAGCTTAATTATATTCTCACTCTTTTTAAACAGCTTGACATTTATTTCTGTTTGCAAATAGTTGACAAGATTTAATGGAATGACACCTCTTACTTTTTCTCTGCAGACACAAGTTTAAAAGATGGCCTCTTCCATGAATTCAAGAAATATGGAAAGGTGACGTCAGTGCAGATCCATGGAGCATCAGAGGACCGTTATGGTTTGGTGTTCTTCAGACAGCAGGAAGACCAGGAGAAAGCCCTCAGTGTTTCCAAGGGAAAGCTGTTTTTTGGCATGAATATTGAAGTCACTGCCTGGAATGGACCTGGTAAACATTGACAGATCAGTTCTTTTTTTTTTTTTTTTCTTACAGATTTTTACAACAATAACAAATTTTCAAACTTTAGTGCATGTAGGTGAAGACAATTTGCCTAAAATTGACTTGTATGTCAAAAATATTTAAAAACGTCTTCTCCTTCCGTCAGAAACAGAGTCTGAAAACGATTTCAGGCCTTTGGATGGACGCATAGACGAGTTCCACCCTAAGGCTACGAGAACACTGTTTATAGGGAACCTTGAGAAGACGACAAGTTATCAGCAGCTCCTTGACATTTTTCAACGATTTGGAGAAATTGTTGTAAGTTTCAACAGAGCTCTTTTCTGTTGAGGTAAAATTGCTCACTTTACAGTGAAAATATTCTGCAATTGTTGTCTCTTTTTCTCAAGGACATTGACATCAAGAAAGTCAGCGCAATTCCCCTGTATGCCTTTGTTCAGTATGCAGACATTACTAGTGTCTGCAAGGCTATAAAGAAAATGGATGGAGAGTATCTGGGAAGCAATAGGCTAAAGGTAGTAATTGTTCATTTCATTTTGATAAGAAGTATAATCATTTCTTATTACTGTATATTATCAATAAAACACAATGTTTTGTGTATATAAAATGTTTGCTCTTTTTTTCCATGAAGCTTGGCTTTGGGAAGAGTATGCCCTCAACATGTGTTTGGCTTGATGGTTTGACCCCCAATATTACAGAGCAATTCATCACACGGCAATTTTTGCGTTTTGGACATGTAGTTAAGGTAAGCTGTTCCATTTTTTTTCTTGCTTATGACATTTGTGGGTTTTAATTTTAATGTTTTTTGTCATGACTGTAATTAAATATATATATATATATATATATATTTTTTTTTTTTTTCTTTTTTATCATTACTTTTTATAGGTTGTGCTTGATCGAATAAAGGGGACGGCCCTCGTCTTGTACAATAACACAGATTTTGCTCAGACAGCTGTGAGGGAGACCAAAGGCTGGAAAGTTGGTAGAAATAAAATAAAGGTAAAAACAAACAAATGTGTAATCATCATATTTAATTATGATTTGTTGTTTTGTGCCTTAATGTTATGTTTAATATATATATATTTATATATATATTATAGGTGGACTTTGCTAGTCAAGAAAGTCAGGTGGCATTCTACCGTTCAATGCAGGAGTCTGGTCAAGACATTAGAGACTTCTATGAAGTTCCACCTGAACGACGGTAAATTGACATAATTGTGTACCATTGTTTCTTTTATCACCCACCCCTTAAGGCAAAGTGCCAGAAACTTGTTTTTGGCTGTGTGTGTTTTAGTCGTGTTAGCAAAGTGTCTCATGAACAGCTGGACAGATTTGAATGAAAGTCTTAATGTATGTCTGCAACTGATTGACAGCTAAATAACCTTGGCTGTTTAAAATTTTTACAAATATTCAGGTAAAATTTAGTTATGGTAATGACTGTGTTCCACTAACAATTCAATTCAGTTTATTTATATAGCGCCAAGTCACAACAGAACTCATCTCAGGGCACTGCACAGAAATATTCATATACACAAAAAACAAGTTGATAACATTAATTATCTGAGGAGCAGACTGCTTTGAGTTTAACTTCATCACAGACTCATCTTGAGTAAACATGAAGGCGACAGTCGAAAGGAAAAACTCCCTCATGAGGAAGAAACCTTTAGCAGTACCAGGCTCAGGACAAGCAGCCATCTGCTTCGACCAGCTGGCTCTGAAGTGACAGGAAGGAGGAACAGATACACAATGGCAGGTTGAGAATCACATGTTAAGATAGAAATAATATCAAATGAGAACTATTAAATTTTAACAATTCATTTTAGGAAATGAGGTCAGTTTTTCCTCCTAATTATAGGAGTTATCAAAAAAGGAAAGTCTTAAGCCCAGTCTTAAAACTCGTCTGTCTCAGACTTACGGACAGAAACTGGAAGTTGGTTCCACAAGAGAGGAGCCTGATAACTGAAAGATCTTCCTCCCATTTTGCTTTTGAAAACTCTAGGAACCACAAGTAAGACTGCAGTCAGAGAGCATAGTGCTCTGTTAGGATAATATGGAACAATAAGATTTTGAATACAAGATGGAGCTTTGTAGGTTATAAGATTTTAAATTCAAATCTGAAATTGACAGGGAGCCAATGGAGAGAAGCTAAAACTAGATATCTCTCCAACTAACTCCAGTTAAGACTCTGGCAGCAGCATTCTGGATTAACAGAAGACCTTTTAAACAAAGACAGGGAATAAAATAAGTGTCCCCTTTAAACGGCATCAGTAAGGACTGAATCATCTTAAAACACTGATTACATAAAGCTCCTTTTAAATTAAAGAATTTCAGTATCAACAGCGTTGCAATTCAATTATCTTATGTTGTGCAGAATGATTTAATTTGGTAGATCAGACCTTGAAATGCTCTCAAAGTGCTGCAGAAGCTTGAAAAAACAGGCAAAAGATAAAGTTAAAAAATAAGGTGATGTCTTAACTGAACAGGTTAAGTAAATACTTCCAGCATCTCACAAGTTACATACAGATATTTTTTATTACATGTAACAAACTACAGTTTGCATTTATTCATGTTGTGAGAAAATACAAGAACAGAGCTGATAGAACATGTGGGAGAAGCTTAAAAAAAAAAACAAAAAAAAAAAAACAAAAAAAAAAAAAAAAAAAAAAAACGAGTGGGATTTCACAAAGAAAGGAATCCTGCTCTGAGCAAACGCACACCGAGCTCTCACCAAGACAATCTGGTTAAAAAGAGAACTTTGAGCAGAGTGTGCGTGTGTGTCCATGCATTTGCCGATACACACACTCCATTTAGCTTGAGTCATTATCAGCTTACGTTTCATCCAGTACGCCATCCAAGTGTCCAGATGGTCAGAAAAGCTGCTTCAATGTGTTCCCTCCCTGCTACACACTCCCTCCTTTAGAAGGAAGGGGAAAAAAGTAAAAGGTTGCAGCAGCTATCGACTGAAGCCAACAAGAGGGATGCAGATTAAATGTCGGGTTGGTTTTATCAGAAAGAAAAGTAGAACTAAAATGATGCTCTTGCTTCAATTGTTGCTCAAATTCAAATAGAAGTAAAAAAGTGCTCCCAGTCTTCATTATTATAAGGAGGGAGGAGCACGAGGAACAAGTCTTTGCATTGAAGCAGTGGGATTTCTGTTAATCACAGTCTGAGATATGAGATGAACAAAAAGATGTGGTTGTGTTGGACTGAGATGGGAGAAACGCAGGAGTGGAAAAGGAGAAATCTGTCTGATGAGACCCATCAGTAGCCATACTTGTCGTTGAGGTGAGTGCGACCGTCTCCAGTCTGACCTGTGAGAGGAAAAGCATCGTGAACAACCTCAGCACCAGAGCTGCATGTTATCAGCCTAATCACAGCCCTGAGTCGTTAAATTTGTCCCCAAGTAAAAGTTCAGTCTGGCTGCTACTTCAGAGCTCATGTTATTCAAGCTTATCACTCTGGAGCGACTGAGCTGCATTCCTCTGTGAACAGTAAAATTGTTGCAATTTCAGCTGCACAAATCAACCTTAAAAAACCTGTTTACTTCCTCTTGATGACAAAACGTTTACTTCCTTCATTCATGAGCATCTAACTGGGTGAGCTTAAAGGTGATTTAAGGACACGGTTATCTGATTAAGAGCTGGACAGTTGTTTACCCGCAGGCGGCAGCCACACTGAATAATCAGGGTCGTCTTCTGGATACTGTCCTGACAGCTGCACAGGAGGCTGCGGACACACCAGCAGTAAGTTGCTTCACATGTTCCTGTCACGTGTTCAATTGAGTGTGTGGGGCGGTTACCCTGCTGGGGCCCATCACCCTTTTCTTCTTTTTGGGACCGGGGTCTGCTGCTGGCACCGCCTCACCCTCTGCCTTTGACTCTGTGGACAAGCAGATGGAAACTTTTAAGTATGAATTGAAATAAATTAATATCTAAAAGTTTCTTTTACTTTTAAATCTATACATGCTGAAAATAATCTCAACATTAATACCATTCCAGGTCTGGTTTTGAGGGTGCATCATGCTTTAAAATGAGTTTGCCCATCAACTCTAAATGCAGTCTCACTAAACGAATGGCCACATAAAAAAATAAAAAAGACCCACTTGAGCTTAAGGGGGCTGTTGGTTTTGTGCTGCTGCTGCTCAGAGGGATTTGCTGCTCTGCTTCATCACTTCTCTTCAGTTTGGGGACTTGATCTGATAAGAAGTCAAGCAAAAAAAAAAAAAAAAAAACTCAATTACATTGAATTTACAATCATTTATTTCTTCACTCTGTACACTTTAACTTATTAACTGAGATCCACTGGAGTTCAAGACAAATTTATTTATGTAATTTTTAGAAAATTTTGGCATTGAATAAAAAGTGCCTTTTATTTGTAAATCCTCTACAGTTTTGGTCTGATTCTAGTCAAAATGATAAACTAGAGCTGGTTGTTTTCACTGCATGATGTTTGTAAAATTGTCTTTCATGTTTTAAGAAGGCAGACGGGAAGACCGCCATCTAGTGGCAGCAAAAAGCAACATCCTGGTTGCTCCTTCAGAAGGAAACTGTTATTTTTACCTTTGACCTTCACGGACTCGTCTTTCAAACAAGTTTTTTCTTCAGATGTGGAAGCATCAAAATCTTCTGCGTCAGGTTTAAGCACAGTGGTGCCACATTCATCGCCATTATCTTTCTTTATCTCCGTCTCCTCCTCCTCTTCCTCCTCCTCCCCACCTGGTGGAAGCTCTTTCATGTTGAAGAGCTCTGCAGGAAGGTTGGGCCGCTTAGGAGGCAGTTTCTGCAGGAGAGAGGAGAGGATGAGCAACAGGTACATAACAGAAATAAAATAATATTTCATGGGTTCTGGATCACCCACTCCGATGGTCCCGGTTTTCAGTTTGAATTTGCTTCCTCCTTTCATGGCTCCAAACAGCGGTAAGGTCTTTTTAAGCTTTTCTGGCTCTGTGCTGCCACTACAATAAAAACAAAAACCAACAAGCTTTGAGTCTATAAATGCAGCTTCATACACTGTATGTACAGCAACACTGTATGCAGATAAATAGAAATGAAAACATTTTTAGAGCAAAACATGATTTTGTATCACCTGGAAAGCAGCGAAGGCATCTGCGCTGGTCGCGTCAGCTCCACCAACTTACAAAGCCTCTGAGCTTCTTTACGCAAGTCGGCCACATGCAGGTGGAGCTTCCGGCGCTCCACGGAGTCCATTGCTGCCTCGCTTTTCACAGCCGTCATGTAGGCGTCCAGGGAGTCCTCAGCGGAGGATGCTGAACAGTCTGTAAGGAGTTAAGGTTTAACAGATGCTGAGACTTTTGATTCACAGAGGCATCCGTTTACAGTTGAGGGTAACACACCTCGACTCCCGGAGCTGAGCTTTTGCTGAGCGTCTGCTATCTCTTTCTCCACTGCAGACAGTTTGACCACCTGCAGACCAGATAACAGCATGGGTGAATGTCTGAGGAGTCAATTTAATGAAGTTAACATTTTTGAATATATCAGTTTTATTATTTGTCCCTCCCTATTGAACACCCATACATTTTAATTGGCTAATTGTTCATTTTAACCAGAATACTTTGTGAATAAGGAAATAATATGTACAGTACTTATTTTACCCCACACTAAAGTACCCTATACATTTAAAAGGTGACAATTATGGAATTTTAAACTTTTCTGAAATTGATAGTATATTTGGACATTAAATTCACTACGATCTCAAAAACTCTTTAACCACCTGAAGTCAGTATTTCCTAACACTGTTAAATTATTGCCTGTTTACCAAAGAATCAAAGGTGTCAGGTCGCTCATCGATCTTCCCCGCCTTCTTCATTCGTTCTTGCCTCTTCCTCTCCACGGTCCCCGTTCGGTCCAGGAAGGTGTCATCGTCACTGTCGTAGTAGTCCTCTTCTTCCCAGTTCTTTTTTTTCTTCCGCTTACGGGACACTGGAAATAGCAGATTGCAGCCTGAACGTGTTCTTGCTTAATGGGACGCTTGCTCCGATCTGAATGCTCACCTGCTTCCTGCCGCAGCAGCCCTCTGGCCTCCAGCATCCGGCAAGCCTCTAAGCAGCACTGAATGGCTGCTTCCTTCTTCTTTCCTGTGTGGGTCACCTCGGCAACCAACTGACGGCCCAGTGCATCGTCCACTGGCAACCTGATAAACAAAGACATGTTCTGAAGATTTTCAACCAACTTTAAAAAGTAAAATCTTCACAATACTTACTTTATTCTGCAGAGCCAACTGCCATGATTTTTGTCTTCATACTCCAACTCCAGTTCCTCTCCTAACATACAGGCATCAGTGTTAGAAAGTCTAAAGCAAAATAAAAAATAAAAAGTCCTTATCTGCAGAGTCTTACCCTCTCTGTCATAGAAACCCTGCAAGGCTTTCTTTGGGTCTTTCAGGTAGGCCGCTTCCTGGTCTTCTTGGAACTCTGTTGAAAAAGGGTTTTCCTCATTCTCATCTTCCTCTGGAGCTGCCTCCTCATCTGCAGAATGGATTAGTAGACAATAAGGGAAGAAAAAGAGTAAGCAGATGGTTTAAGGTGCTTTATTTTATAAAAAGAAAGTTTATCCAGACTCACAGCAATACTTTAAATTAGCTATGTTACAAAAATAAAAATAAATATCTACACACCCATCCCCCATGAGCATCCAGTGTCTTCATCTTTGCTTCGGCCCTTGTTGCTCCGCTCTTTCCCCTCACCCTCCTCTCCATCAGACAAGTCTCCCATCATCCTCTTCTCCAGCTCTGCTCTCTGCTTGCGAGCTTGCTCCCTCAGCTCTGTCACTGTCAGTTCGGACTCCTCTTCCTCATCAAACTCCGGACCCTGTGAAGGAAAATAGGGAACTCCTTTAGTTTGTGCAGATTTTGGGTTGAACCTGAAACAGTTTCCTGGACGGTCCACTTTAAGCACCAAATTAAATGGTTTTGTATAAAATATGCATCGTTTTACTAGTTAAAAACAACTGAATGCATTTATTGACAGTGTAAATGTAATCAATGAAATGAGTTTCAGATCCAAATAAACGACTTTGTACCTGAAGGACAAACAGCCTCGTGCTCCCTCCAAACTTCAACACATGACCCACATGGAGTCTGATGAAGGTCTTGGGCGGGATTCTGTTCTTGTTTACCACCGTGCCGTGCGTGCTGCCCAGGTCATGGATGTAGAAGCCCCTCTCCTCTCCGACACAGCCCTCCTGTCCGGGCTGTCCGCGGTACTGGATCACCGCGTGGTACCTGGAGATGGACGGGTGCTCCAGGGACACGCTGCACACAGGCAAACGTCCAACCACAATGTAGCTTCTGTCAGTAAGAGGCACCGTGTCCACAACTGTACCGTTCTTGAGGATTTCAAGAGAGTAAGGGGTGTCTGGCGGAGGGCCACCCCAGGACGGCTCTGTGTACGGGAGAGGGGGGAACTTTCCAACTTTGACAGGAGGAACCTTCGGTTTGACTTCGCCTCTCTCGTCTTTTTCGCCATTTTGATCCTGGCTCTGTCCTTTGTCCACACTTTTGCAATCATCATCAATCTCACTAGTTCTGTCTGCGACGTCACTTTGGTTATTTTCGCTTTTTGGTTCGGTTGAAGCTGACGATGGGGCGACGCGTTTGTTGGAAGGAGCTGCGAAAATGGTCGGTTTCTTAAAAGTATCCTCGGCCTCTGGCTCACGTTTTTCGCTCAACTCTGTTTCTTCATGCTTGTCTCCATTTCCAGTGGCTAAACTCTCCTCGGTTTCCATTCCAGAGTGGATTTCTTCATCCATATTTCTCACGTCTGTAACAAGGGAGACGGCCATATTTGTTTGGTGTTCCTGTAAAATTAGCCCGCAACAACACAAGTGGTTAATTTAAAACACGTCACACCTCCAGATAATAATAATAATAATAATGATAATAGTAATAGTTTAAATAATGTATAATTTATTTCATAAAATCCGTATCACTAAATGTTTAATTTAATTTCGCTTTGAAATAGAAAATTAAAGCGGAACTATAAATTAGTTACTCCGCAGCCGGAGCTTTTTGCTGCAAGGACACAAACGGACATATTTCAACTTCCGTCAAACCTAGAAAGGATTGTGTCGTTTAATATCGTTCAAATTTCGATCAAGGTCGGTAAGTTTTGCGTTGTATTGTATACATTTAAAATGACCAGGGGAAATACCTGTGCCAAATGTTTAATGAGTTAGTTTTTGATAAGCGGCTTCGTGAGTTTTCTGGTTGAACAGTGACGTCGTAAGAGTTTTTAATTAATATTTAGCACTTATATTTCAGACAAATAATTTTTGTTGAACCGACAATTCGGCGTACATACAAAAACTTTTTAAAAAGTATTTAAGCTGTATGATTACGATTAGTCTTCACACACACAACTATTCTAATTAAAATTTATTGTCACGCAATCACAAGTCCTTTATAGTAATGTAATGCCCATTTCCATATTGCAGTTGATGTAAACTTGGTCAGTGACTGGTCAGCTTCAACAACCTGGCCACAAGTCAGACATCTGGTAGTTTACTATGCAAAATGACTGCTCTTATTATATTGCATGGTTTGTTAGATGCCCTGGGGTAAACAGGTTCCCAGTGAGTGGAAAGTGCAGGTCACATTTTTCTTGCTTTATTAGACAGACAAGTATGTTGTAATCTGATCTAAAACAATTTTTTTAGAGGGCTACAATAATATTAAAATGTTTTGCCAATTGGTTTTGTTATTTATCTGACACCTTTTCTTCATTTCTCCTAATTTTTGACTCCATTTAAGTCCAAGTCTAGTTGTGTCTTTGTTGAGTCGTTATGATGCGCTACTGGGGCGAGATCCCAGGACCTTCAGGGGCTCCTCCCAGTCGCAGCTCCTTCGACTTGCTCCAGCGCGAGTTTCGCTCTGTGGAGGTGCAGGACCCTCCCCTGCACCAGCCCTCAGCCCAGCGCCCACGCCCCACCACCATGCTAGACATCCCCTCAGAGCCCTGCAGCCTCACCATCCACACTGTGCAACTGTGCCAGCATGCCCGCCGCCTCCGTACTCTTCTGGCAGCAGCCCAGTTTCAGGGTCAGAGCTCGACATCCACTGAGGTTGGCAACAGGCAGGAGGAGGCTGATGCCAGCTTGCCTCTACGTCCTCCAACCCCTCCTGCCATGCCAGACGATCTGCTGCCTGTAGACAGCAAAGCCCCACGTCAGCCCTTTCAGCTTTGCCATAGTGACCCTGAGAGCGACTTCTATAAGTAAGTTTTAAAATGTACTACTTTTTTTGGTTTATTTAAATTCAAAAATTCTTGAGTCATTCTTCATTTCTTTATGTCTGCACCTTATGAGTCAAACTTTTTTAAAGTGGTCTTAATCAGTAAATCTCCAGGCTTTCTGATGGTCTTTTAAAGTAGAACATTGGATGTATTTATTTATTTTATTAACGTTTTAGCCCAGATTTGTACATAGTATTTCTACATCACATGAACAGCGATTCTAACAAATTATCAAAGAAATGAGGGGTGGCTCAAGACTTGTTTACATTAATGTTTATTCTATTTTTCTTCCTTACATTTGTACTGGTTTCCGCTCATTTCAGAGGTAAAGGTGAACCAGTCACAGAACTGAGTTGGCCCTCCTGCAGGCAGCTCCTTTATCAGTCAGTAGCCACAGTGCTGGCCCACGCTGGCTTTGAGTCTGCCCAGGAAAGTGTGCTGGAGACCCTGACAGACCTGGTTCATGAGCATTACCTCCAAATCACCCACCTGCTGCGAGTAGCAGTGGACCGCGAAGCTCGACTAGGAGCTAGTCCTTTCCCGGATGTGGTGGAGCAAGTGTTCCATGAGGTGGGCATCGGCAGCGTGTTGGCCCTGCAGCGCTTCTGGCAAGTGAGGATAAAGGACTACCATACCTACATGCTGCAGGTGAGATTCAGAGATTTATATGTCTGTGCTATTAATAACTCTGGTTTTGTTTGTTCCTTTTCCTAAGTATGTATTTAAATTGCAAACTGAATAGTTTCTAGCCTAATTTTTTATTATTAATATAAATTAAAAAAAAAAAAAAAACTCGTCCAGACTTTGTTTGTTTGAACATTTTGTGTACAGTACATAAATATTTTTTCCCCTTCCAGGTAACTAAGGAGCTGTCAGAGGAATACGAGCGGCTGGTGAATCCAGAGAAAGCTCTAGAAGACTCCAAGCCCCTGAGGATTAAAGAGGAGCCCATGAGTGACATCTCCTTCCCTGTTAGCGAGGAGCCTGAGGCTGACCTGGCTTCTGGGGATCAGGCTTTGCCCATGGGGGTACTTGGAGCACATGCTGAAAGACTAACTTCAGGCCTGGATGGTGACCATTCTCCACATGGCACAGGTGACATTAGTGCTCCTATTACCATTGTACTTTTGGAAATTATTATAATATATAATTATAATACAGTTGGAAATAGAGTGATTTTACTCTGTTTACAAGACAGCTGACCACTCTTTTACACCTTGTTGCGTTTGGCAAACATACATGGTTTGGTAAAAATAGTGAACGAGCCTTGTATCTGAAAAACATGGGATGAGGTTTTTGAGTTGGAAATTCAAACATTTTTTTAACTAATGTCTGGTACGATCCAAAGTGGCAGTCCACATTCTGTGTTGATACCCGTTTGTAGTAATACCGACTGCATTTTACTACCTATACGTGGCTTAACCTCAATAAAGAAATACACCTAAGACTTTCTGTGGTCTCAAATTTGGCAAACTGGCACAAACTTTCCACCAAAACTTGGATATATTTTTCCAACAAAGTAAAAATGCCTATTTGGAATTCAATTAAAACAAATTAGTCTTTTTTTTTATTTTTTTTTTTAACCCAAACTATTTCATTTCTCTCACAAGGGGGCAGTGTGGCCAACAACTCCCCTCTGTGGCCCCAGGTGAAAATGGAACCGCAAGATGGCGATGAAGGTCCAGGTGTTAGCCACCATCACCATCATCACCACCACGGAGCCCTGAGCGGAGACGTGTTTGAAGAGGGAGGACCCATGTCCACCATGAGTGAATCAGGAGGAGCCATGGCATCATCACCGGGAGGAGTGGCATCTGACAGCAGCTATGGTTCACATACGCCAGATTCCCTTATGGGAACCTCGCCCGTCTTCAACCAGAGACCCAAAAAACGGGTGAAAAAGATGTGATGATTTATGCAAGGATGAACGAAGCACAATAGACTGACAGAAATTTTCTCCCATGATTTTATTCCGTCAGTGAGAAAATAACTGGACTCAAAGACGAGACAGATAATCCCAGACTCATTCAGTGAGGACTGAACAGATGGAAAGGTGAAATATTATTTTTTTTTTGTTTGTTTTTTTTTTTTTTTTTTTTTAAGGAATTTTAGTTTTCTATTTTTTCCAAATAAAACTTGGAAGTTAGTTTATAACCAAATAAATATCTTGTGAAGTATCTGTACTTTACTGTATTTTCCTCTTGCAAAGTCCACAATGAGCTTTTGTTTTGCTGGATTTAAGGAGCAGATGTTAGCGTATCATGCAACCAGGTGCTGTACCTCTCTGTAGGCTGTCTCATCGTTGTTGCTGATGAGTTCAATCACTGTGGTGTTATCAGCAAACTTGACAGAATGTGGTCCATGCACAGGCCTGCAGTCATAGATGGAGTAGAATAATGGGCTGAGCACACAGCCCTGTGGTACACCTGTGTGTCCTGACTTAACATAGTGAGGACAGTTGGTTAGAAAGTCCATGATCCAGTGACAGAGGGAGGTGTTAATACCCAGATCTCTGAGTTTAAAGACTAACTTGGGAAGTTTGAATGCTGATCTGAAATCAACGAGCAGCACATGTGCACATATGTGTTATTGTCCAGATGTGTGAGTAGAATGCAGTGCTATGGAGACTGCATCCTCTGTTCTTCTTTTACAGAGATAGACACGGATATGGATCCAGAGTGGGTGGTTGGCAGTTCTTCAGGTGTACCAGGACCAGTTTCTCATAACACTTCATAACAATGGGTGTGCAGGGCGGTAGTCGTTCAGGCTCGTTGGGCTGGAATATTTTTGAACTGGTGCAATGGTGGTTTTGAAGCATTTGGGTACAGTTGCTAAGGCAAGAGACAGACTGGAAATAGTTGTAATTGAGCTGCTTCGCTCGGCTGGTTAAACAAACAGATGAAGAGAATACAAAATGATCTACAACAAACAAACTAGATTATACTCAGTATTTTTGTTATAAGATTTTATATTTCAGAACATGATTAAGAAAAAAATGTCACCATCTTACCAAGTGTGACATTTCTGGGATATCTGTGCCTAAATGGTCTAAAAGCTTGTAAAAGATTTCAGGTTGAACAGATGTGCTCACACTCGTTATTTATCCAGTAAAGATGTTTTGAGGATGTTTTTTTTTTTAATCTCGCAATGCTTTAATTTTAGGAATGGATCATTTTAATTGTCTTTATATATACTGTAATTTAAACTATAAGCTAAGCAGTTACTGTATATAATCTTAAGAATTGCAGTGAATTGGTTAAAGAACCCAAATTTTCCACCAAACTGGGCCAAGCTATCGTAACTCTTGCTGCTCTTGTAATAATTCCAAGTTGTATTAATATAAAAATTTGGTTAACCAAAAATGGACCCCATTCCTTCCTCATGCCGCTGCAAGTTATGATACATTTACAACTTCTTGTTTTCCCATTGCGACACTCTTCACAAGTATCTCGACACAGTGAAAAGATTCACACTCCTGCCAACCTGAAGCCGCTTCACCAAATTAGCATCTGTTTCAGTAATGAGGCAAAGCTGTGGATGCAACACCAGAAGCAATTATGGCTTGGTTGTTTGCATCACGGAGGTAACATCAATCCAGCTTTAATGGCAAATTAATTATGCCATGCATAACTCTGCATCCTGAATGAGCGGGCCTGTTTGAGTGCAAGTGATTTTCTTTTGTGTGGACCTCTTTCATTTTCACAATTGAACAGGTAATTGTCTGTTCCTCTGGAAAGTGCTGATGGGGGTCATATATATTGATATTCAGTTAGCTGTATTGATTTGTGTTTTCTGCAGTGCTGTGGCAGCCAGATGATTTTTCAGGGCAACTGAACAAAAACAAAGTTGGACTCTAGAATAATAGAGGTAATCAGCATAATGAATCCTGCACATAAAGTTCACAATTACAGTGTCAACGATGACTCATGCCACGCGTATCATTTGTTTTGGAAACTGAAACATTTAAACAATTTAAATCTTGCACTGACTTAAGTTCTGCCTAAAGATGAAGCATTTAGTCATTTCTAGTCATCAACTTGGTTGTCTTATTGTAATTTACAAGGTGACTGAATTGAATATTAAGTCTTATAATTGGACTAAAATTTGTGTATTTTATAGGGCTGTATGATATTGGATTTTTGGCCAATATCCAATAAGAACCTTATTTTGCCGATAACCAATACCAATACTGAAGATTTTCCCCTACCTACTTACAGAGACTACATAACTTTGACTGAATTGAATATTAAGTCTTATGATTGGACTAAAATGTGTGTATTTTATAGGGATGCATGATATTGGATTTTTGGCCAATATCCGATATCCAATATGTTAAAACTTATTTGGCCGATAACCAATACCGATATTTCCCCCCTAAACCTATGTACAGAGACTACATAACTTTATCTGCTGTGGAATTAAAATACTACATTATTCTGCATGGTCTGTCAATTTGGCCTGCTACCAAATGCCAAAACTGGCTGAAAATGATGTAACACTACATAAATATATATAATACTGTATACAGTACATTAAAAAACAGTGCCTTTTATATAGGCGAGTTATTTTGATGGAATGGCCGATATTTAACTATTGCTAATATTGGCTGATACCATGCCGATAATATTGTGCATCCCTAGTATTTTAGGCATTGTATCTAAAGGTAGGGGATTATTTTTGAAACTCACCACTAATCTTATGTTTGACTATTACCGGTAATCTGAAATCACTCAATTGTAAGTCTTTTGTCATACATAACATCTGCCTCTTAAAAGTTTAACTGCACTTTTGAATACCTTTTTAGAATTTAATCTTGAAACCTTCACCAGTAAAAAAAAAAATAATAATAATAATAATTACCAAATGGAAAGTTTGGCCTCAATAAGTGCTGCAGATCTTGGCAAATAAAAATAGAGTGAAAAATAATGAGGATGGGTTAAAAAAATAAAGTACTCATTAGACTTTATTATTTAATTGCCTTTTACAGCTTTCCTTCTGTCCTTTATAGAATTTTGAGTTTGATCAGATTATAATAAAGTCATGTGTCACCCCAGCTTTATGTAACATTGATCTAAAGAGCCTTTTGTCGTGTCAGGAATGGCTGGCCGTTCAGTGACGTTAAGGTCTGCTGTGGAAACTCTGTAATAGTCAACTCTTTCTTTGGTCTTCATGTTCAAAGCTTTGAAGTGTGATTGAGTTTGAACTCTTCTCTGAGAAATGAGCGTCTTTTTGTTCCCACTTTGGTTGATTGACTGCAGGCGTCCAACTCAGACCTTAACCCAACCTCATTTTACTGTGGGTTTGATCCATTGCTGTATTTTTCTCTTTGCTGCTTTGAGTTTCTCTCACTCACTGTGAAATGCTGACATGTCTCTGTCCAAATAGTTTCTTCTGTTTTTTTTTAAAGTGGTTAAAAAAAATGCTGCAAAGGATCAGAGCCTCTGTTTTTATTAATTTAATATATTTCATAAAGTTATTGTTCCTCTCTCTAAACCAAGCTTTATGTATTCATCTTCTAACAGCATGCTCACCTTTAACCTGCCTGATCATTCTTCCACTTGTAGAGTCCAGGTAGACACAACTCATCAAAGCCGTTTTCATTACATTATTTTATTACTATTTAAAAATGACTTAGCTTTCCTTAAAGTCACTTTTAAACATTTTAGTTTCAGTGATAAATGAGATCTTATTAATGTGCTCTACTATAAAAAAGTAACATTTTATTTATTTGTTAAATAACATACAGAAAATATTACTTATTGATCCTTCAAGTCCATCTAAACTCTGGAACGTATAATCTGCTGCTGCTGTGACTGATGGGATTAAAACTTCAGCAGTTCACCCATTCTGAGGCAATTTACCCCCCCCCCCCCGAGCTGCTTTGCACTTTTCAGGAAAAACAACAACTTGTAATTACAAAAAATGTCAAGACGTCTTTTTCTTAGGCAGGTGTCTCAAAGTGAGGCCAGAGTGCACCGAGAGCAAAGCTAAGGACCCAACAGATGATTAATTACCTGGCTGTGTGCAACACCATCCATTTAGATGAAATTTATTCTCTCTGGCTGAGCTTGTGGGCAGAATGAGGAATAATTCTTCCACAACGAGCCCAGTGTCCTGCAGAGTGTCTGATTTTATTTAAAGAATCATCAGGAATGTTTGGATGAAACAAGTCCTCATTCTCATATTTATTCTGATCTTGTAGGGGATACTGTACATGTATGGTGGAACCAAATACTAAATTATGAGATGATAATGTCAGCAGAAAGATGAATTGCTAGACATACGGGATGTGACAGGTACATAGGGTGTCACCCTACAGCCATCTGCACCTCTGAGATGAGAGGATTGATTGCAACAGCATGAAAAGTTACACTTTGACTCAATCAATGGATATTTTCTCTTGTGTGATGAGGCTAAGAATAGACAATGAACCAAAAAATGGCTGCAGATGGACCCAAACTTGGAGCCCATCCATCCATCCATCTATCCATCCACAGGTTCATTAGTTTTCTTGGAAAATCACCAAAAATATGAAGCAAAGTTAATTAAAACAATGGAGTTACTGCAACATATGCTGCACCTCACGGATAATGAGGTTTTATTACATGAGGTCAGCATTTTGAAATCAGTCATTAAAAGTCCATCCACTGTCTTCCGCTTGTTCCAAAGTTGGGTTGTTGGGGCAGCAGCTTGAGCAGGGAGGCCCAGGCATCTCTTTTCACATCCACCTCTTCCAGTTCTTCTTGGAGGACCCCAAAGTGTTCAAAGGTCAACTGAGAGACAGTCTCTCCATCCTGTCCTGGGTCTTCCCTGGGGTCTCCACCCAGTCGAACATGACCGAAGCACCTCCCTAGGGAGGCGCAATGGTTCTACTCCGTATCTCTCCCGATAATTGAACTTCTCACCCCGTCTCTAAGGGAGAGTCCAGATACCCTGCGGAGGAAACTCATTTCAACCGCCTGTTTCTGCGATCTCATTCTTTCATTCACTACCCAGAGCTTGTGGCCATAGGTGAGGGTAGGAACTGACCAGTAAACAGAGTTTTGCCTTACAGCTCAGCTCCCTTTTCACCACAACGGACCGGCACAGTGTCTACAATACTGAAGACGCTGCACCAAGCCATCTGTCAATCTCACACTCCATTCTTCCCTCACTGGTGATCAAAACCTAGTCATAAAAATGAACTAGTAATATCACTAAATATGCAACATCAGTTCAACACGACCACACTGTAACAGATGAAACCAAATCATATTAGAAGCTGCAGTTTGTGCTGAAGGACAAAGGTCAACCTCTTGTGCTCAGCCATTTATCCATGGTTGAGTCAGTAAGGCAACTTGTCTAGGGGACCTGTTCCCAGCTCCTCCTGGGGGAGACAAAGGCATTCCCAGGCCAGACATGACAGCCACATATAAAAATACAAAAAAAAAAAAAAACTTAAACTAGAACCTCTGTAACCTTAATGTGTTGCACATAATTATAACTTTTTTTTTCTCCCCAAGTCGGTCACTGACATTTCCACAGTCCTGTTTATTTTTCACTTTCTTTGGAGTTCAAGATTTGATTTAAGAAGAATCAATTCAACAAATTGTAGTATTTCACAGTTTCACATAGCACATATATAACTCAAGTCAAGATCTCTGTTTGGTCGTTATATTTATTATCTGCAATGATTTTATGTCTATATTCTGTTTGTTTTTTTTTTAACTTCATTTTGTATGTTGCCTATGTGTTGACTGTGGTTTGTTTGTACAGCACTTTGATTGGCCTTGTTGCTGTTTTAAATGCTCTATAAATAAAATGGTATGGTAAGTTATAGCAAAAATTGTGTCCCGGTCGATTGCTAGTGCCCACCCCCCCCCCCCCCCACACACACACACACACCATTCACCATTCCCCAAATTCCTAAAGAATGAATTTGCCTTTTTTTGTGTCCAGAAGATAAAACGGCAAAAGTATTTTTTCACTATTGATTTCCATCACAATGCACTTTGACTGATTTTGGTTTAACTTTGCTAGTTTTTGTGCAGCACTGCATGTTCTGCTGCAATACTGTCCAAGTTCTTTGTTCATTTTCCATAATTTTAAGGAAGTTAAGCCTACGGGGAAACCTCTTCCTGAATGCACCTATTAGCTTTTAGGAGGCAACAGTACTAAACACTTAGACTACAATTTATAATCAGAACAAAAACAACTTTAAAACTTGGGATTTTTACTTTGCACCAGTAAGCGCCAAATATTTCAGACATCACAAAGTGCAATCTATTTCCATAAATGCTCTTATCAGTTCCATTTGATTAATAGTTTTACTTTTCTATTTAAAAAAAAAAAAAAGAACACTGCAGTAAACACATTAAAATAAATTAAAACAGCTGTGATGCTGTATTCGTTTTTTTTTTTCAGTGACATCTCCATAGTTTGCCACCGGAGGGCACTGTTGCACCTCACCTCATCTAAAGCTAGCCTGAACTCCCCTGAAGGAGTCTGCATCCATCCTGTTACCACAGAGACCGACCGGGGCACTCCTAAACCTTCTGAGCAAGCAACACTTCATGCTGTCGAGATGCTACTGAGTGAATACATTTCCTCAACACATGGTAATAATTAGCTTGCTGTTGCCGGAGTGCGTTCGTGTCTGTGCATGTCTGGGCAGGGATGGACTGCAGCATCAAAGAAAACATGAGACCACAACACACTCAGAAGGATTTGAGCCTCATAATATGAAAAGTATCCGCAGGATTGTCTTATATTCACTTTGAATCCGCTGTGAGCAGTTAATTCTTCTAAATGATCCACCTTTATTCAACTAATTACCCATCAGTCATAACAGCATGTGCAGTGTTCTCTCAAAGGAAAGAAGGATTAAAATTTATGAATTGTGCCTGCAAACAACTGGCAGCATATAAAACAGAGCCTTCATTATTTGCATTTTATTCCACGGCAGCTGACATAGCTTTGGGTAATGTATTCACACGAGGTACTGAAAGCACTTTAGATTGATGTACGGATATGATAAAGTAGCCCCCGATCCCTCGCAGCACCGTCAGCTGTACTGTACAATGCTTGTGGTGTTCAAAATCATTAAACTGACGCAAATTTTAGACATGCCAGAAATAGCAGGTTGCCTTTGGATGAGTAACAGAGTTGAAACACTCTGCTGCAATTTCAAGTCCCTGTAAAAAACGTTTTTTTTTTTTTTTTTTCCTTTTTGTCTTCTTTAGTTTTAACTAGGCATTTGCACAGCAGGACAAGTGAGACCCCTTCCCCACAAACAAAATAAAATATGATCAAAAGCAACTGCTTTTGAGTTGACGTTCTATATTAATCCAACAAAATGGCATTGCTCTGTTTAGTTAGTTGCATCTAATAAGCACATGAGAGCAGATTTACTCAAAATGTCCTTGTGTGGACTCAAACAAGTTTGGCTTCTTTTAAAATCCCTGGAGCTCCAAGGAAAACCTGATTTTATGGTTATTTGGAGTGCATCTAAAACATTGACGCTGTGCCATTTTTACCATCTACCTCCATCTGTCTTGGCCCATATGGGAAATACGTTGTAAAGGTTCTGTTTTGTGGATCAGGGTCTAAAGAGAGTCACTGAACGCACCATTCCACTTTAATCCAACTGTGTAATTTTACCTCTGTAAATCTGTGCTCACTGTGATCTGTGCAATTGCTGTTTTTAAAGTTACTGCAGTATTTGACTTGTTATATTTACACATTTTCAGTCACATCTCTGTAGCATTTTGTGTCTGCATAAATCTTCAAACTTTTTTTTTAATCAAAGTAGCATTTTTGCACATCATTATCACTTGCTGCTGAAGGCAAAGAAGGAATAATATTTATACTTATGTCTGTGCGTCTTTTTCTGTAGCATTAGCAAAATAGTGTATAAAGTACTGCACACATTTTAGTGAAACTCTCGGAAAGTAATCATATCTTTAACTGATGACCCCTGACCACGTTTGTGGTGTATTATATCAAAATAATTGCAAAAGCCAATAAACTTAAAAAAAAAAAAAAAAAAAAAAAAAAGGCTAGGGCCATTCTATTTCAATTCAATTGCAATTCTATTTTTTTTTTTTTTTTACAAATATTGAGTTACATTTAGCATCTTTAACACGCTCTTTGAGTGCTCTCATGTATTGTTCAGGTTCAAGAATCTTTAATATCCCCAAGGGGCAATTTGTTTCACAGTTAGTACAAAAAACATCCATATTACACAAGACATTGCAACATTAAAATACATGAACTCATCACTGTTTGTTGAGAAGCCCGATCTCTACAGGGATGAATGAATTTTTCAGTCTGTTTGTTATACAGCTGGACAGCAGATACCTGCGTCCAGATGGAAGCAACCTGAACTCACCATGGTGTGGATGATCAGGATCTGCCAGACTCAGCCTGTCCTTGTTCACTGTCCTCACCTTGTGTATGCGAGTGAGGTTTTGTAGGGCTTTCATTGAGTCATCCAAATAGCATCAGATCAGATAATAATATAACAATATTTTCTTTGTCCTTCTAGTCTTTTGGAGGAAAAAAAAGGGCGGCACTTTTTTTTTTTTCCTTCCAGGTACACTTTTCTGTTTCATTCATTTGTATTAAAAAAAAAAAAAAAAAAAAAAATTCAAAGGAAGGAAGTTGTGACACTTTTGGCATATATTCTTGTCCTAAAGGGCTGGTGCGCCCAGTTGTGCAGGCAAGGACCCATGATGTATTATAAGAGATGTATTAACAAAACAAGGAGCTGACAGAGCAGCAAAACAAACATAACGAACAGGGGAGAACTCGCAATACAGACGAGTCATCATCAGTGAACTGCCAAGTGACACCTGTGAGTAATCACAGATGCCAGAGAAAAAGACAGAGGATGCAAGACATGAACACGACGCCAGATGGGGCGAGATACTAAAGAAACAAATCTTATAAAGAGAAATAGAGGATCGGGCTGAAGCTGTCTAAACACTTTCCAGACTGTGGAAAAAATCAAGTTCTATAATGATGTGTTGCAATGTTATCTTTTTTTGGACCCTTGATAAATCTTAGTTATAATTATCCCAAACTGCTGGATGCAGATGTGCAGAGAAAGACTGGAAGAGTTTTTTTTTTTTAATAGTTTACACACACAAGGTGTTGAAACTGGGCCAAGTGTTGAGCAAATGTTTCAGACATTAGGAGAACTATTCTGGTTTATTTCCAAACATAAGCACAAGAACTCAATGCATAAAAACAGTAAGAATCCATGTGGTGTGTTCAATGTATCGCAAAGCAACACCCCTCCTCATCATCATCCTTCTCCTGCTGCTTATTATTCATCTCCCACTCAGACTTAGTCATTAAATTACTTTGTTAAAAGCTTGAAATTGTAACTTCAGCTTGTAGGAACATGTGTTATCTTCAGGACTTCTCATTGTGAGACAGCTTCTTCTATTGCTAATTACTGTCTCGCACACAGACACAAATGGAGACGTCAGATGAGCTCCTGCTGCGAGCTGGGGTGTCGTTTCTGTTTACTTTGTCAGGTGTGAAAATGTGCTCTGTGGTACTTCATCAGCTTCTGTTAGCAAGTTTCTTAAGCTTGGTTTCCTTTTGTTTTCACTTCCTGAACTCGAGCCTTTTGGCTGACTACTGTAATGAAGCAAACAAAAGGGTCCAAACTTTGTCAAGTTAACCTTATTGATTTGTCATCTTCTTTCCGAGTTCAATCACACTGCTTTCTCAAAGAAAACCTTCTAGCAAGTGTTTCTAATGAGTGCTTCCAGGAATACACAAAACGTCTTCTGTACGTGCTGAAGAATTCTGGTGTGGGAAAAAAAATAAAAATTCACCCTCCTGGCAAGAAATGTCTTTAGATATAAAAACTCTCTCAAAAATATGGCCCGTTGTGTCTTCTTGCCTCACAGTTGTCAGGAAATAAAACAGATCTGCCGAGGCTTGTTGTGCCGAGCAGCTGCTGAACAGCTGAAAGAAATGATTTGACATTTCAGGAGATGCTCATATTTGCGTTGCAGACTGACATTTCTGAAGATCAACACTTTTTATGTGTTTAGGGTAAAAAAAAAAAAAAAAAAAAAAAATCCCATCAGGGCTTAGTTGGTGTCGATATGAAACAGGAAAGAAACTCAAAACTCCAAGAATGTTTTGACAAACTGCAGCCCACCACAGCTCAAGCCTCAACTCCAGCAGATCTGGTGCCAGTCTCTGAGGAGGTCAAGCTGGATAAAACACTTGTAGCATTTGAGGTGGTCCAATAATCCCACCTGTGCCTGCTTTGCTTCCACTTCAAGCCTGGAAGAGGGTCCAACCATGCCTGTTCCATCTCTGGTCATGGAGGGGGTCCATCTGAGTCTGCCTCCGTTACCTCCAGCTCAATTTTGAAGGGTTTCTATTTGGACTCCCTAGCCTTTAGGGGTTGGCCTCCTGAATCATCTCTGAATAATGATTCATTCCTTCTTCCTCTTCTGGTCAGATGTCTGGGACTCATTTCTTTCAGGTGGAGGTCTGGGTGTTTCATGTTTAGGGGTTTGGATTGGTCTTCTTTAATTTCAGTTTCCACTTTGTTCCATAACCCAACTCCCTGAATTATTACAATCCTTCCTTTTAAACTAGTCCTATATCTAGGCTTAACAAACATGTCAGTTCCCTTAAGGTTATAACAACTCATTCGTTTAACAAAATA
>JARVLU010000624.1:16018413-16035229 GCA_031762415.1 Simpsonichthys santanae
TGAATGTCCAGAGGACCAGACTTAGCTTTTTTAGATTTTTCTACCTGGATTATTGAGCATGCATCAGGGTATTTACATCAGGTAATTCACAAGTTTATTTGGTACCACTTTACAATAACTCCCCAGGCTCTCCTTATGGATGGCTAATAAATAGTTTATAGATAAGTTATTAATTCCTGTAGAAACACTTTTTAAATCTTTAACTGCTTATTACATATTACAAAATGTGCAATAGGTGAAATGTAGGTGAACAGATTTGACACTATTTGGCAAGAAATTTTGGTCAGTTTTGTCTGTCACCCTTAATTATTGCATAATAAACAATTTTTGATGATTTACAAAGTGTTTATAGAGGAATTAATAATGTATCTAAATTATTTATTAGTCATCTATAAGGGTAGCCTTATTGTGAAGTAATACCATTTTTTTTTTTTTTTTTTTTTTTTTTTTTTTTAATCATTCAGCAGTCACCAGCTCTGGTCCTCAGGTCTGATTGTCTTGCATGTTTTTTTGTTGTTGTTGTTTGTTCTGCTTCTACACACCAGATTTATACAAGGGGTATATGAACTTTGCTGTTCAAGTATACTGTATATGTTTAAGCATTTGACTTGAAATGAAGTGTGTAAGCAGGAAAACATAAAGGCTGGAGAACACTGCTGTAAGTTGCTATAAAAGTTATTGGTTTAATTGACTGGTGTGATGATAAATGGTGCCTGCATAGCTTTAGTACAAGCTACGCTAATCAAACTTTGGCAAATACACAAATTTAGCCTCATCTGATATGTTATTCATAATCTTTTTTTAATTTATTTATTAGGATACCAAATTGTCATGGCTTCCTCATTTTGACAGCTCAGTGTCATTTTATTTTTACAATTGTTTTTTCTTAAAAAAGTTAAAGCCAAAAAGATGGAGGCCCTGCTTCCTTTGACATCCCAAACACACCCCACTGCAGACAACTCTTGAAAATCCAGCCTTTAAACTTTGAACCCTCCCTTTGCGATAATCTTCTTAATACGAGTCGTTTTCATGATGCCAGCAGTTTTGAGATGCTACAAATGGGACATCATTTGAGATGGCAGGGGCCACAAAAAGGACAAGAGAACATCTCCCAGCAGGTAATTTGAGACAGAGCTCCGACTCCTTGCTTTTAATTTTAAAAGTTGGAGAGGTAGGAAAAAAAAAAAAAAAGAAAAGAGTAATGCAGCAAGATTGAGATAAGTTGCAAAAGTGCTTCCAGGAACAAGGCGATTATATGATATGTGCCTTACACCTCGCTGGGATCAAGATAAGACTTTGTACTGTATTGATTCTTAAGTTTTAATTTCACCACTTATGGCAGAGGACATTTGAAGCAACTGGATGCATCTCTCTTTAAAGCCACTGATGCAATGCTCCATTCTACTGCAGCCTTACATCACATAACCAACTATATTAAACTGGTGGATTCACTTGTTTTAGTTTACTGCCAATGGAGGTGCTTTAAAACCACATTTGTTGCCATATATAGCTTGCTCAAACTTGACTTTGTAAATTACAAGAAGATCTCTGGCAGATTTAAAACCGTATTTGTCAAGTTGTGAATGTTTAGGGTGTATCGTTTGGCATTTCAACACTTGAAACATGTAAAAAAAAAAAAAAAAAAGTGGAATTTTTATGAATCGCTCAGCCTGGTAAACAGAACGTACTGGCAATGTGTGATTGCCTTTTTTCTGATGTGGTTTCAGGTTATTACTGATAATTATAAACTCATGTTTAAATGTTGTTTTTATATACAGTATAAATAACTGAAACAGTGATGTAAGACTTTGCTAATAAAAGCTTGTAAAGAAAACCATTTATTTTCCATGAGATGACAGATGGCTTGACCTCCACGTTAGACTTCTAAATGTCATTTAAGAAAAATACAGTGTGTACATTAAAAAAAAAATCCAGATTGTGTTTCGTCAGCACATCTGTGCCTTTTCCTGTTCATCTCATGACAAATTTTCGATCATGCGTTCATCTGTTGAAGATAAACCAGCAGAATGGGCTGGCTCGTCATTTTGTTTGTGATTTAACTTTCTTGGACATTTTTGCTATATTTTATGTTATTCATCATCTGATTTTATCCCAAATCTACAAGTGTTGTAAAGATTGTTATTTGTCAGATCATGCACCACACAAAACTCAGAACAAAGTTTTGTAGCATTAGGGCAATAAATAAATAAAATAAAAAAATATTAAAGGCAAAAAATAAAAAATAAAATAAAATAAATAAGCAAGCGTTTCATTACTGGTATATTAAACCAAGAAACCCAGAGGATCACCCTTCAACAGATCATTTACATGCCAAGTTTTCAGCTAACAACTGTAGTAGCTTTTTTTAATACATGTGTATTGAAGGGTGATGGATTTATTTAAATGTATTTATGCATTTATTAAATTTGTTCATGCATTTATTTATGTATTTATTTATTCATAAATTTCCTTAATTCATTCATTTTGTTGCTGTTGTCCATTGTTGTTATCATGCTTTGTTGAAACCAGGTCTCTAATGTAAATGAGTCCTTGAGGCTCAATGGGCTTAACCTGTCTAAATAAAGGTTGAATTCATTCATTCATTCATTCATTCATTCATTCATTCATTGTTCACAAGTAGCTGAAGGAGCTTTGGAGATTGATCTGTTAAATAAACCATCTAAAAACACGAGAGTCTGTGTAAAAATATGTAAAATTAGCTTTTTTTTTCCCTTTTGACCACAACATGCAAAAGAGCTAGACTGTCACGCTTCAAATTAGTGACTGCAGATATTCAGTTGCAGAGTTTAGTTTGGATGACAAAGACGCTGTACTGTGTCTTAAATCTTAATGATGAAAAGAACAAGCTGGAGGCAAAGTTTTAAATTGGATTAAACTTTAAAAAGAGAATAAAATCTTCAAATAAAAAAATACAATAAATAAAAACAATTTCCAGACTAAAACTTAAAAACTAGTCTTTAATTTTAAAGTTTGGTTGCTTCCAAACTGGAAAACAACTTTTTTCCCCCCTTTTTCTAAAAAAAAAAAAAAAAAAAAAAAAAAAAAAAAAAAAAACACTGATCTGCCAGCATGAAACAAACTGATATGAGGATAATGGCTTGCTGTAATTACTCTTATTATTGAGCCACGGAAATGAGTGATTTGCCAAAATCAATACGATTATGGTGATGAAAACACTTTGTGCCCGGAGCAAAGAGAAAGGAAGCGTAAAGGATATATTTCTCTTATTTTTTACAGCGCTGTGAAACACGCACCATCACCGAAGGTCAATAGAAAATTCATGATACTTTAAATTGTGTTCCAGCTGCAAAAGTGACACAAACGTCCATGCATCACATCCTGCAAGAAAAACATGCCCCGAGGCCGCAAAATGCATTAACTCATACGAGATCCCAAATAAAGAATGATAACCCACTTAATGGTCCACACTTTTCCGAGTGTGTGAGTGGCGCTAGCTGTCTGAGGAAACCTGTTAAAAACAGACTTTGTCTTGTTGATGACAGTTATATTGTTTACTGGCAGGCAAAACTGATTACTAAAAAGTTAATGTCATGTTCATGTCTAAGTGGTGAGGTTTAATAACGTGGAACCGTGTCCCTTAGAGACGAGGCTGCTCAGGGTTGCCCTTTAAATCTTTTTTTTTTTTTTTTTTTTGGGGCTGCACAGAGATTGATTATTGTTTGAATTCTGTGCAGCTGACCTTTATCTGAAACTTCAGAAATCTTAAACTCAGTCTCTTTTAGGCTTAAGTGACTTGGGCTTTTAAAGCGGTAAAATAATTATATTTTTATAAGCTCACCAAATATTTACCTTCATATTCACCTGATTCATATCCTGCTACACAGTACCTACAAGTATTGGTATATATTAGAAAAGTAGGTCAAATAAAAAAAGAACATTTACCCAGAATAATTGTCTTTTTCATTTATAAATATAATAAATGATAAAATTAAACATCTTTCTCATTCTTTTCTTATTTGTAAGTTGCTTCTAAGCTAAATTGTATATATTCTTGTGCAAAAAGTTCCCAGTATTTTATTGCTTAAAGGCTGCAGCAGTTGGTTGACCTAATGCTTCACTGTTTCTCTGATGAATTCAGAGTTATTGATTGGATCAAGATGCAGGCAGATGATTTAAAATGAGGATTTACGAACAACCAGACATTTTAAATGACTCACAAGTAAATGCTTCATGCTTGAATTACCTACATATATTATTAATTACAGATAAAACCTCAGTACAGCTGGTATCACATCCTGTTCTTCCCATCTGTCTGACTTTTATATCCCACGTTATGAATGCATTCATCTTATTAGCAGTACAGAGCTTTTCGCTCATTTATGAAAGGCCACTGCTGTTAAAAAAAAAACTGTTTTATTTGGTATTCAGTTTTTCTTCATAAATTATAAAACTAATAGTATTCAGAGTCTCAAGTCCATAAATTAAAGTAAAAACTCCAAGAGCATGTGCTGACATGTTAGTTCTTCCGAATATGTTAAATTTTGGGTTTTATTGTTTTTTTTAAATGGTGTTTTTTTGGGCAGGTGATCTTTTGAGCTTTATTATTTTAAATTTTCATATAATATTCTTTAAATTATCTGAGCACAAGTCTCCACTATTGTTTGTCTTAATAGTGTACCAGATCAAAAATAATGATTTTGATCATTCCTTTGAACATATATCCATCCATCATCTTTCGCTTGTTATGAAGTCGGGTTGTGGGGCATCAACTTGAGCAAAGAGGTCCAGGCATCTTTCCACAGCCACCTCTTCCAGCTCTACTGGGAGGACTCCAAGGCGTTCCCAGGCCAAATGAAAGGCCGACTCTAGCGTGTCCTGGATCTTCCCTGGGGTCTCCTCCCAATCAGACAGACCTGAAGCACCTCCCTAGGGAAGTGCCCAGGAAGCATCCTTACCAGATGACTGAATCTCCTCAACATAGAACAATATAAAAATGGTTTCTGACACTGATACGTTTATGTTCCTCTAAAAAATATTACATAAACTTAAAAAAGCCGATTTGTTTCAAATATGTAAGAAAGATGGGAAAGTGTCATCAGCACCCAGTTGAAATGTCTTTAAACTGATCACCAAAAGACAAACTGATCTTTGCGGTTGTGTGGATCTCCCTGTTCTAAACGCAAACGATCCCTCACATCTCATCCACCCTCTGCTGCCACAAAGTGTGTTCATCATGTCCGCTTGGCTCTGGCGATGAGGAATCCTTTGTCAACTGTCCGTCGGCCGGTTCATTATTAGTCTGCAGGGCGGCATCGTGGAAAAGCAAAAGTATCCTTTTGTGTTCCTGCAGATTTATAGAGAATGTGTAAAAGGCTGTGATGCTGTGGGAGATTGGGCTGAAATATAGAGGTTGAAACATTCTGGGAAAGATGAAACTGTTATTGAAAACTGCTGAGGTTGGGCTGTTTCGGTGAAGGTTCAGGAAAAGAGAAATGCGTTAAGGGCACGAGGGGAATGATTAGTTACCCCCTGAATGTGGACTGTGTGCCTTGTGGGACCAGTTGCAGTGGGTCACAAGAACAAGTTCTGAAATGATAATGCTTCTTAAGAGAACCACTATTTCAGGTCTGCTGCATTACAGACTCAGCAAGACTACACATCCACTCTAGTGTTAACACTGCAATACTCATTAAACATATTTTATGTCCTGTGAGGCTCTTTATACATGTTTCAGTCTCAGATTGATAGCTTTGCTTTGTTAAACCTTCGGTCAGAGTTCATGTTTAGCTTTTTGAAACAATGGGATAAAAACACTGACAAAATAACAGCATGAATAATAAACTGAATTTATTGCAGTGAGAGTGGCATAGATCATATTTTAGGTATTAGTATATCCATCCATCCTTTTTCTTATTCCAGTGTCAGGCAACTTAAGCAGGATGTCTCACACGTTTCTTTTGAAAACCACCTCTTCCAGATCTTCTGGGAGGAGTCCAAAGCGTTCCCAGGCCAGCCAAGAAACTCTCTCCAGCTGTCCTGTCTCTTGTCCAGAATCTCCTCCCAGTTAATTATGACTGAAAACCTACCAAGGGAGGTCTCCTGGAGAAAACTTGACCAGAAACCCAAACCAACTCAACTGACTCATCTTGATATGGAGAACCAGTGGCTCTACTCAGAGTCTCACAGATAACTTCTCACTGTAAGTCTAAGGGAGAGTCCAGCTATCCTACACAATTTAATTTCCTGTATCCACAATCTTGTTCTTTCAGTCACTCCCTGAAGTTTGTGACCGTAGGCAAGGTGGTAAGGGTATGTCAGCATTTTAAATTAAATTAAATGTCAAATTGAACAAGATTAAGCTACTGCCAGAGTTTGATACAGATCATGGGAGGTTTTCTCCAAATACCCAGACAGTCGTGACAGGAGCATCTCCAAGACACAATGAATAATTAAATAGTGTTTATTTACAAGAACTGAATAAGTCAGCAGTAGAACTGCAGCCCACGTAGGAGAGACTGGAACCCTGGAGAGCAGGGATGACAGTTAATGTGGGGACAGGTTTCTTTGCAGGTGGTTCTGACAATATTATGTGGCTTATTGTGGGAGAAGATGGTTTTCTCATAGGGATGAGGGTCCAGTAGTTCCAATAGTAGTCCGGAGAGGTCCCAGAGAGGTTGTAGAGAATTGGTGGACAAGTGGTGGAAGGTAAGGAGAAACTAGAGAGAGCACTAGGAGGTTCACAATGGAAACAGGAGGTCCAGGGCTCAGGGGCAGCACAGCTGAAATAGTCTTCACAAAGTGTTAGGTATATAAATGTGGCCTGTTGGCAGATAATGCACCAGCGTTGAGAAGTCATAAGTTACATTTATGCCCCTACAGCTCATTAAGGTAACGGTCTGCAGGCGTGATCCTGTTGGCACCATCTGGTGTAGAAGAGCAGTAGAGAGAAAAAGCACTGGAACTCCTACAGGTCAGAACCATGGCAGCTGAGCTTTGGACATAATGGAGCTTTCAGAACTTTTCTGGATGCCTCAAACAGGACACTGTTGAGGCTGTCCAGGCGGAAGGTGATGAAATGGTACTTAGGAGATTTTATTTTGTTTTGTATTGTGTTTTTAAAACTACAAATGTCAGATTAGGTGGTAAATTTAATGTGACAATAGCACTCATATGGCCGAAAGCCTAAAGGCATTACTTTGTATTTGTTTTATTTATGTTTTTTATAATCTGTACTTACTGCTTCTTTTCTCCCTTTGAAACATTTTGAGTTCATACTCATCATGTGAATATATAAATCTGACTTGAAAAGAAGGATCAGTTATACAGCTGTTGCAAAGTAGCAACAAAATGTTAGTAAAAAAATAGCAGTAAAATAAAAAAGAAAGGCAAACAAAACATTAAAACAAATGGTGCAGAAAAGATCAGAGTTAAACAAACCTTTTCTCTGGTGTTTAAATTTTCTATCCGGGCTGGGAGCTGGTTTCACAGAGCAATCACCAGCTCAGCCTTGGATTTCTGAGGATCATAAGGAAATCAGTGCATAATTCAGTCTATGTCTCTGGAGCATTTTTTTTTTTTCTTTCATAAACTCAAAGTCATGCAAAATAAAACCAAAAGACGAGACTAACAAAAACAAAAGTGACACCACCCACTCACTGCTCAAAGAACTGTGTTCTGAACCAATTAAAATAGTATTTACATAATGAATAATATAGAAGACACAAACTAAAAACAAAAATAATTTAAACTGCATATGAAAACATTGTAATTTAATCTAATAATATACAACATAATAAAATACAACAAATAGGAAAATAGCAAGAATAAGCCTGTGCTCTGAACAAAGACCTTTTTTTTTTGTTAACAAAGGCAACAATTTCACACAGATGTGATGAAGCACGCTGCACAAGGACTCTGTTTCACGGTTTATCAGACCTTGTGTCTCCTTCCTGTGTTCCTGGCATGAGATGCATGCCTTCATGACAAAAATAACTTATTACTTTTCTAATATGGAAGCTTGTTTCCACTCTGAAATAAAAATGTTGAGTCCCCACGGCCATGTTACCTCTGAATGTAAAACACAGAGGCTCTGTCCTGAATTTTTGTCCCCATCAGAGACATCAGGGACAGTGTGGGGATTTTAAAACATTGGGGCCTTAACCCAACCCAGAAACCCTTGAGTTTTTACAACAATTTTTATTCTGCAAGGGAGTACAACAACTGGAATGTGTGGAAGCAGAGATTTGTTTTTTTTTTGCAAGAGACCGAACCAATGAATAATTTGAGTCTACACTTATTTTTCTGTCACTTTTTGATGTGAGGTAGAAATGAAGACATGAGTGTCAGACCTACTGAAAGGCTCCAGACAGGGGAGAAAATAAATAAATAAATAAATAAATAAATAAATAAATAAATAAATAAAATAAAATTAAAAACTATAAGAGGTAAGGTAAACATAGAATTGAACTGTACATGCAAACAAACCAGGCATAATCTATGATAAGCTGGTGAGAAAAAGGGGTCAAAGAAAATGGACTGAGGTTTAATTGTATTTGTTCATTTATTAAACCCATTTCAATCCAGGGAATTGGATTGTGGAATGGTTTGGAGAGCAAATCAATATGTACATTTAAGAAAATGATCAAAATTGAATTGTTAAAAAAAAAAAATATATATACAAAGTAGCATAATATGTATTGTATGTAGAGTTAGAAAAATTAGTTATTCATTTTGTTCTGTTACTGAAGATTATTTTTGTTTGAAAAAAAAAGCGGGGGGCAAATAAGATTTTTTTTTTCTTCTTTATGCTAACTTTCATTTTTATATGTTGTATGTTATCATTTATGGGATTATTTTGTATTGTACTGTATTTTACAAAGTAAAATGAATACATTTATTTAAAAAAATCATAGGTTGTGCATTGTAGATGCTGATAGGATGCACAATTTAACAAACATTGGGACACCTTGATTGTACGAAGTAGCACACTTTATAAAAATGAAAAATAAATGACAAAAATATTATAATAAATAAACACCTAATAAATTCAGAAGTAAAAATACAAGAGAACCTACCTATCTAATCATGAGAAGGACAGTTCAAAACAGTGCAAACTAGTTTTAAGCTGGAATAAACTGTAAACAGATGGGGGACATGGTTTCCCATCTGTCAGTAACTTCTCAGCTTTCCTGTTCTCTTGTCTCCAGTTTTCCTTAAAAATGAAAACTTTATACTGTATTTCCTTTTTGTTTGGCCTGATGATAAACCTTGGAAGCATGACATCAACATGCATGTTTTTAATGCTGGTATTTGGCTCTGCTTGTGCTTGTTCTTTGCAATGTATGCATTTTTAAATTTTATCTCAACATTAAAGTTTAACTATTTTTTGCAAGCAGTTTATTTTAAATTTAGCTTAGTGTCATTATAGGGTTAGACATTTTTCATTTTTTTTTTCCAAATTTATTTAATTCATTTAATTTTTCCAGCTGTAAGTTTCTCAGTTTTGAACTCAATTTTATTTAGTTAGGACCCAAGGTCGCCGACTGAACACGAAGGAACTTGAGAAATAATAAATAAATAATGTGGATGTTGCAGCCTTTTCTGTTTCTTTTCTTTACAAAAATACTTTATGATTTCAAGGAGAACAGTATAAAACCAGATTTGTGACATCAAGCCATTAATGCTTTACTGATGAGTGGGGAAAAAAAGGACAGACTGAATATGTAGAACAGGACGGATGAGGAAGTGGAAACAGCTGGACTGTGAACAGGTGAGAGTGGGCGTGGCATATTGAGTGGAGCAGAAAACTGACTGAGGAGGAGTGAATAATGGCACACAGGAAAACACAGGTTGGCATGAAAACAAACTAAGCACACTGAGCCCAACATCTGCTATAAACTATTGTAAAACAAACAAAAAACCCATATGATCCTGACATTTTTATTTTTTTACGATTTCAGAAACAATATAATTTAGCTCAGTTAAAATTCACCAGCAACTGCAATGATATTGTTTATATTTTCAAACCCAAATCACTGTGCAAAATATACAGTGTGCCTGGTATTGGTCCAATGTAATTTGTCTAAAGTACAAAGATGTGAAAACCCAGAGATTTTTGAGCACATGTACATCTTGCAATTACTTTCAAAGGGTTAATGCATGAATGGAATAAATTTGTTTTCACCATTCTCTCTGTGGTGAGATCCGAATAGTTTATTCAAGGTGGTGTACAACATTGTTGCTTTAAAATACGAGGTCAAAATCATTTTCTTCAAGCAACCTTCCACAAATGCAGCAAACGTGAATCAACCTTAGGGGCTCAACGCTTTATTTCGTACAAAAGAGGCTCGAAGGTTCCTCAAAAAGCCTCTGTCACCTCTAATCACTGACGTTTTCTGCAGGCAGTGTGAGCTTTTTATGCATAGTCAGTTCAGATGATCATCCTGCCCATTGTTGCTGTCGGTGGTGCCAAAATGACAGCATTATTATCGTCCCTTTGCACATGGGGGTGACATGGCCCTGTTCCCATCCAGCCTGGTGTGATAGAATCTTTAAGAGGAGACTGGTGAGGCAGTGATGATTGCTCTAATCTTCTCTGATTCAAAACAAGGTTAAATTTTGTGGTTTTCCCCCTATATGCATTTTATACATGTACTTTCACCTGAAGGAATGAGAAAAAAAAAAAAAAAAAAATAAAAAATAAAAAAACAGAAGTTTGGGCTCTGACAGAAAATCAAAAAAACAAGCATTGTACTGTGCCATGCTTGATAAACGAAACACCAGCAAACATAAATCAAATACATTATTTATTAAATTCACCTATGGATTTGTTTTTACAGGCTGTACAATTTCATAATTAATGGTGAGAAAACAGATGATTAAAAATTGGGAATCTTTGTATTTCTTATGCCTTTTTGACTAAAGAGATTGGCTGTTTCTGTTATTACTTTATTCTCCAGTAAATATTTAAAAAAAAATAATGTCCACGATCCAAATAATTGCTGCAAATATATTTTAATTTAGGGTAAATTAGATTTTTTGTTTTGTTGTAAAATGTTATATATATGTTTGATTTAGATTTACATGTAAATATAACACCAGAGTTTCTTGGTATCATCATTAAACACTCACTACAAGACAAGGCAGACTTCAGCATCTAATTATCCATCCATTCATCAGAAGGTCAGTTTGAGAAAACAGCAGGTCAAGACCCTCCAATCCACAAAGACACTCTCTAGATCTTCCCAGGAGATCCCAAAGTCTAGATGGGACAGAACCAGAACTCACTGTGATAATAATATTTTGTTTCATGGTATGGAACAAGGTTATAATCAACACACAGTGATAATGTTAACATGTGCAACAGGTGCTTCCATTGAATAAAAATAACACCTGACTGCATCTTAAGGTGTTCCCAGGCCTAAAGATAAAGTTCTTCCAACAAGTGTTGGGTCTGACCCAACTTCTCTTCCCAAGAGAATGTGCCATAAAAAACCTGCAATGAGAAGAGACCAGGAAGCATCGTTACCAGATGCCAGAAACAGCTCCGTTAATTACTTTTGATGAGGAAAAGTTCTACTTTTACCCTCACTATTCCTGAGACTGAGCTCAGACACATTGTTTGCATCTTTGGTCCTATTCTTTCAGTCTGACCCAAACTGTATGATGATAAATCAAAGTGGTTTACTGTCTGGCTCCACACTTTTGTCACCACAACAGAGCAGAACAGTGCACTCCTGGTTTGCTGTTGCAGCCTTGTCCATCTAATCAATCAACATTCATAAACATGACACCAAGTTTCTGCAACAGTTTTTGACTTGAGACTCACGCCTCAACAAAATGCAGTTGTCATCTTTACTAAGAAGCTTTCCTTTTTGGAGTAATACGTTATGACAAAACGGCTCCCTACACAATTTTAACTAAGAAAATTACATCAAATAAAAAGGTTAATTCTAGAATTTACATAGAAGCCAGTGAAAATGCATTAATTTACAAGTTTATACTTTAATGTTAATTAGCATCCAGCCCCCTCAAAGTGATGGACATTTTTTTCTTACATATCAGGATTTTTGCTTTATGATTGTAGTTTCAGTTGTTAATGGGATCTATGGTTTATGCGCTATTAGCTATTAACCTGTTTTGTTTTTATCAGCTGGCAGACATTAGCAGTGCCCCCCCCACCCCCCCACCCCCCACATACACACACACCTGGCAGAATCTAAGATCTTCATTAAATTTAGGAGAGGGCTTCAGTTTCTTACATCACTGCACCTCATCGCCACCTCCTCTCTGCTCATCACTGGCAACAGGTTTAAGTGAATACATCCATAAAATTGGATTCCTGACCTGGGAGGGACAAGTGGAAAAGCACTGTTTGAACCAGGAAAGGGGGGTGATGTGCACTTTGGGGTTGATGGGAAAACCGTCCCTGTCTTTACAGCGTGGCCATTTCATCTGCTTAGTTCCCAATTGCCACAGTCCAAACCACTGATGTGTTGCAGACACAGTCAATTTGGGGGATGGCTGATCACAGTTAAATCACCGAGAGCACTACCCAGCTTGTAGCGGAAAATTCTCCCACCAGTAATGTGTTCACAAACTAAGAAAACAATTATTTGTACAGCAGTGTATTAAGATTCTGTAACTTTCTCTTGCTTGTGTGCTCTTCCAACTTTTTAACTAGTTTTGTTATCATTTGGCAGTTGCACTGTTTTCTCTCATGTTTTTCAACCTGCAGCTGATTGGAAATGAGGCCAGAGCATTAAGGCAGCATGAAAGTTCATCCAAGACTGACTAATTCTCTAAGCAGAGCTTCTCATGCCAGCATCACACACACCCCTCAGATTGGTAACCATATTCCAGTCCCATTATTCACCTCATACGTCCTGAACTGATGCGGTCCTGGCAGTCCATTAGCTTCCAATTAAAACATCTTAAAATGCTCTGAATGCTCATTTAATGACAGCTTTGGAAAAGGACCATGAAATTGTCATCTCTGTGTGAAAACACAGCAGTGAATTGGCCTCATGATTTGACTCAAACATTCAACAAAACAAGTTTCTTGAAGTTTTTTTTCCTGTAATTAATGGATGTAAATCTCTGGGTCAAACACCACACTTATAATTTCCTTTCTTAAATACTTGATTAAAAAAAAAAAGTACAAATATCAATGGGCATCAAGATATAATTAGTTTGCTGCTTGCAACAGTACAATCCTCCATATTGAAAAAAAGTATAAATATGAAGAGATCCAACAAACTTTGGTCCACTATGTGAACGTACTGCTTGTGGAACTGAGTTTGCTGTGGCTCCTCGGACTGATGAAGTCCTTTGGATGAAGGATGAAACATTCTAAAATATAATGTGTCCAGAGGACCTGTCTTAACCATTAGATTTTTTTAAGCCAGATTATTCAATTAAAAAAAACACTTTATTAATACCAAAAGGAAATTGTTGTAACTCGTTATCCTCATTCATTAAGAGATGTTAGATGCTGATGGCTGTAGGCAGGAAGGATCTCTTATTAAAAAACGGTCCATCCCACAGCGGATCAGAAGAAAATGGCTGCCGAGGCCAGTTGCTACGTGTAGCCAGACTCTACTGGCCTCTTGGTTCCTCCGTGCTGCAGGACTGCCCTAATACTGGACAGAACTCCATCCAGAGTGATAGTCACTCCTCCCAGCAGCTGCTGAGCTCCTCATCACTGTTGACAGCTGGCTGCAGGTGTCAGGGGATGATCCAGTCCTCCTGCTATCACGAACCATGTTTCCTGCTGGTTCCATGATCTCAGTGGTCAGGCACTCGAGCACAGCCAGCAGGGAAACGGGAATGCATTTACGGCGCCTCCTTTTCGACTCATTTGAGATTTGGGGCTGTAGTTGATATATTATTTGAGCTTTTATATATGTTAATCAGCTGCTTTGATTGGAAAATAAACACCTTGTTGTCAGGGTTACACATAAATGTCCAAAAAAATAAATTAAAAAATAAATTTAAAAAATCCTTTCAGCCCATCATCCGATACCAGAGGAAACAATCACCTCAAAAAGGTGATTTACAACCAGACAAAAAATAAATAAAAAAAATAAAATAAAATAAGTTTACAAAAGATCTCAAAGTGAATGTAACATGGCTACTCCAACATGCAGTCACTGGCACAATTGAGCATTAACTTTAAAATATTAAAGGGACATTTAGATTTAGTCCATTTTGACAGACAGTATGTTTTATTTTGGAAATTTTCTGGTAGCTCTTGGTTACAGTAAATGTGTATTAAATGCAAAGTGATATCAAGGCTTGGAATACAGCATTAACAGTACTGTCACCAAATAGAATGAATAAAAGATGGTGTCTTTTAAACTGGGTAAGGTGCTAATAGAGGCTCACCACTTCCTGTCTCAACAGACCAATTCAAAGTCAAGTCAAGGTTTAATATCTGTCAAAAGTCTTAAACACCAATCCTGCATCAAAGCAGGGCTGCTCATTCAAATAGAAACCATTTTCCATCCCAAACATTGATTAATAAAAGTAAAACGAGAAACTCTGCATGTTTGAAAATTGTTACTTTAAGTTTATTATTCTACCATTTTGTCTGTTTTTCCACAACAAAAATAAAACTTAACTTATATAAATGCCAAACAAGTCAAGTGGCATTTACCACTTTTACATGATTTAACAATAATAAAATATTGGTGTTCTTTTAATCACTTCGCCAGTCACAGTAAACCTCCAGGTCATCACAGGTCATCATTCTGTGGTATAATTTTTATCTATGGTACAACTAAAATCTTATAGGATTTGCAGACAGTCTTACAAGATAGTTAATAAAGCAACCCCTTCAAGACATAAAACTATTTTTACAACTTTAGTCTGGGTCTCAAACAGTCACTACAGATTGTGAAGAAAGTCTTTATGGTTAAAAATTTAGACTGAGGGTTGTGACAAATGGAGGAAAACAATAAAATAAAATACTGAGCCACAACATACAGCAAACATTTTCTGCTCCATTCAGACAAACAGTGACAACACTTTTTACTGAAATGAGAAAAAGAAAATAGATAAAACACACTGTGACAACAAATCCTCAGAGAGTTGTCACCAACACTGCTGTTTTCTTCAACTCTGGATCATTCCCATTTCTTTCAGTTCATTGATTTGGTTTACCACAACTTTACTTTTCTGTGGCCGACGCCTCCGCTGGTTGATTACATATTTTGTTTACTCCAGCCTCTCCAGACAAAATGCTTTCTTGTAATGTGGTTTTAGCATTGTGCAGAACAGCAAACTTTAAAAAATGGTTGTTTTTCTTATGAAACAACTGGATTATCATGAGACTTGTGAAATCAGGATATCTTAAATGAATTAAAGTATTAGTTTGAGGCCCAAAATTAAGTTTTATCTGATCTGTGTACTTACTGTAGGAGATAGCTTTAGATAAGTTTAAAGTGTAATACCAGTCAACGACAGAAGCTTTCTTGAATAGTCTACCATAAAAAAAAAATAATAATAATAATAATAAAAAAAAGAAATAGTAGCTAAATAAAAACAGTAAAAGGAGATCATTATTCTTCACATCTAAAAGTGTCATTAGAAGGGCAGCATGACCACTTAGTGGTTAGCACTGTTGCCTTACAGCCAAAAAGATCCTGGGTCCAATCCCCGGTTTGGACCTGGGGTCTTTCTGTGTTGGAGTCTGCATGTTCTCATGTTTGCGTGGGTTTTACTCAGGATGCTCCGGTTTCCTCCCACAGCAAAAGAACATGCTTGTTTGGATTGCCTTCAGGCTCAATGCATCCTCTGAGATATCAAGGGATGTACCTGGTTAAATAACAGTAAATAAATATGTACGCTCTAAAAAATATGGTGACTTAACACAAAAAATTCTGGGGCAGAATAGAACTTATTTTATAAACTGGAATTGGCATTGTGGTTGTAACTTAACCCTCATTTTACCTTGGACTGAGTCTAGGAGGCACATGGTGTAACACAAATTGTAAATGAATCAAAAAGCTAATAACTCAAAAACAACACAATTTGGTATTACAATAATTTATTCTTCTAACCATTTCAGGAATTATAATGGAAGCCCTGAATTTAAGGGTCTCCAATGTCAAAACAACAAACAAAAGAACATCCCTTCTGGCTAGAAAACAAAATCACCTCTTATATGCCAAAAACAAAAACTACAATTCTTAAGCTCCTTGGTTGGCCACAAAACGGGAGAAAAGTTGGTTAAAATAAAATGGTGGAGAACACCTACCAAACTTCCCAAAAGTTTTTTAATAGAACTGTTCACAGAAGATCACAAACATCTTCTCAGAGTTGTGAAAACACTTTGTACACAGGTTTAATTGTGTCAGTCACACTACAACAACAATCAAGGCCAAGTGGAAATGCCAAGGAAAAAGGGGCATGGATCACTGAAGCTTTTATGCAGTCCACTGGTGATGTGGAAGTGATTCCAGGTGTGCAGCATGGTGAGACAGCATACAAGCAAAGAAGAAAGGTTGAATCCCTAGAAATCAGTGAATGTAACACCGTGTATTGTCTTTTAACCTATTCATTATGGGAAAATAAATCTTATAAATCAACTGTCAAAATACAAACTTGGTTTAAACTCAATAAATTATCATTAAATTGAGATAAAACTAATTAGATGATATTCAGTAAAAAAAAAGAAAACGATGTTCCGTTTAAATTTGAAGGTGTTGAGATTTGTGAAGTGAAGTTTTTGGGTGTTATCATTGATGACAAACTGTCATGGAAACAACACATAAATTCTGTAAGAATAAAAATAGCCAAATCCATTGCAGTACTGTACAAAGTCAGAGACTTA
>JARVLU010000624.1:16038088-16050515 GCA_031762415.1 Simpsonichthys santanae
TCAGTCCTTTTGTACCCCCCCCCCCCCCCCCCATTTTGTTTGTCCTTTTCAACGACTACCTGAAAGTTATTACCATATTTTCCAGTGTATAAATCTCAGTTTCTTTGCATATATTTGTCAGTCCTGTAACTTTTTTCCCTCTTCTTCATGATGCTTTTCTTGACTGACATGACTTATACACCAGAAAATACAATAATCAAGTTATTCAAAATCTGTGATGGACTTGCGACCTGTCCGGGGTGTCCCCCACCCTTCGCACAGTGACTGCTGGACATGGGCACCAGCGACACCCGTGACCAAAATGGAACAAGCGGGTAAAAGATAATGGATGGATGGAAGTTATTCAAAATTTTACTCTTAATTCAGCTACTCTAAGGTTTTGTGTGTGATTTAAGTCATTTATTTATAGGACAGCAAGTCAAAAGGCACCAATTAACCAGAGATGATACAAGCAGGCTTGTCTACCACATTCTAAAATAAATAAACCTCAGTCCAGGTTTGTGAAGGTTCTCCTCCTTCTTACTGATGCCACAATGAATGAATTGTTTCTTCATTTACAGCAAAATAAAATCAGCAGCCTACGTCAATGAGCCTCCTCACTGGCTGCTCACAGACTGGAGAGTTATCTGCTTTTGCTGGATAGAAAATACCCTTAAAAAGTGTTGAAGCTTTCATTTTTTTAAGAAGAAAAGGACGGCATCCTTAAACGAATAGAAACAATTGACAAGTTCATTTTAGGGTTGGGCGATTTCACTTGGGAAGAGGGTGTACTTTTTCAGAGCCTTGGTCTTGTTTCGTTAATGGATAGATGAGTGCAGCATTGGATCAGAAAAGACAACAAAGCAACAGATACAAAGGATTTGTATTACACTAAAAGTAGCGTGACCCATGAGTCTCTATCCATATTCATGAAGGAAAAGGTCAGATGATGCACCTGTTCTCACGTCCTGAAAGCATTTGTCTCCAAGGTTTTCCTTAAACATGTTATTTATTTAGGAGGTCTTAATTAAAGATGCCCGACTCAGTGCACCGTGTTAGCAGTGATTTCTCAAAGGAGGTGGTGGTGTAATTCACATTAATCCATGCTGCCGTAAATCATCCTCAGCTGTATGTTGTTTTGTCGCCAAAATAAAAACCATCGGCTCTATTTTTATCGAAACTGGACTAAAGTGACATCTTTCTGATAATGACTGATCAAGTTGAACATCTTTTTTGATGGAATATTTTCAGGTTTGGGTGCAGAAAGGTGTTCAATGACAGCAGAAAGTTTGCAGATAAAACCTCTGGTTAAACACTCTGAGTTCTCGTTCCTTGTAACTTTTCTTCAAAGCGTGGATTGTTTGTCTCGTCAGGTTTGTGTGCTGTAGAAGTCAAGCGTTCGGAAAGGTGACATTTGGAAAGGAACATGTTATGCCTCTAAAGAACTAAAAAGTCCTACTTCATTGACAAGATTGACTGAGTCACCGTGCATCATTTTAATTCAGAAACATTTCCAGGTTGAGTTTGTTTTTCTGACTTGGGATTGTATACGGGACGACAAATTAAAGTAGAGATCAAATGGTCAACATCCTTTAAGAACGAATTCTGCTTCAGATCTTCCTGAGCTGAAGAACTGTGGTGAGATTTGTAAAAAAAAATAAATAAAAAAAGGGCGAGACCTTTCTGATATTTGCACTGAGAGCAGACCTTCATATTCCTGCCAATCAGCTGGCACGCCTGTGCCAACGAGCCTGTGCTGTTCTAGCTTTCAGTATCCAGCCAGCCATGAAGAAATGATGAGGTCCCTGCGTGCCATGGCTGCAGTTGCAACCAATAAATCTTCCCTGGTGTGAGTCAGGGGCCGGGATGTACTAATTGCTGTATTGATTTGGAGTTTTGCTTTAAGGCAGCACCTGATAAACACATCAGGCAGAGAGAGGGAAGCACATAGTGTCCATCTTTTCTAAAGGCAGAAAAAACAAGCTTAGGAACAGCGATTGGCTTCATGTGGAGTTTTTTTTTTTTTTTTTTTTTTTTTGCTTAAACACACGTTAGTGTTCATAAATTTTCCCCAAGGAGAAAATGTTAGTGTATCCGTTGTTACTTCAGGTGATGCTGGAAGCAGGGAGAGAATAGGATGTCAGTTGTAAATTATGTCACTGGGCTGCTTGCCTTGCATGTTTCTTTCTGCCTCTTTGTTGCTACCAATAGTGCAAAGATTCAGAGCTGTGATTTAATTAAGACACAACCCTGGCATCATTTGTTTGGCTCTGTTTAGTTATGCGTCACTGGCTGGGATAAAAAAAAAAAAAGAAAAAAAAAAAGGTGGAGCAGGACAAACCCTGTGTCCTGTCATCTACAGTTTTTAACTCAATTTACAATGAATAATTTAGTTTTTGATGATGGCCTGAAGGGATTAGATAATTGCATGATATCAAATATATATATATATATATATTTTTTTTTTTGATGCGAGATAAATTACTAGAATCATCATTAGTGATTTTAGGAAAATCTAATCAAATGCATTTAACTTTGCAACTTCATTTTTTTTTTTTTCCAATTTATGTTCGTTTTGTGACGTTTGTTTCTTCAATGTGTCCAGGCTTCATGCCTCTCTATCTGCACCATTGGTCCAAGGATGGATATGAGGTCTGTAGTTGCTAAGAGACAAATTGGAGCCCTGCAACTCTATGAGCACTGACACCAAACACTTTACTCTCCTTTTCAACCAGCCCATCTACAGTTAGTCATGTGGGTTTAGTGAGCTAGGCTGCTGGTACCAGTTATAACATTTGGGACCACCAAAACTAAAGATTAAAAAGCTGGCGTGTACTGGGGCAGAAAGCACATCATCCTCTCTTGATCCCACTCGCTGATATGGAGGACTCTCTAATATATGTGTGCTTCTTTTTGAGGTTTTTCTCCTCATACTCCAGTAAGAATCAAGGACGTATTTGGAATGTTCATGCCTGGTCCTTGTTCTTCTAAATGACAGGTAACAGATGGAAGAAAATCTGTTACTGTATGTCTGCACAAAAAGAAAAAAACAAAAGTTACAGAAATGTCTCATAAATTCAGTCCACGACAGATCTAGGACAGAAGTGTGGATTCAGCTAAGATCCAATTGTTCCCTAAAGTTCTGCTGTTTATTGACTTGGCTCTTTATTAATTTTTTTCTTGGGAAACTAATTTCTCACAAGTCATAAATACATAAAATCACAGCACCCAGTAAGTTTGCTCAATTTGGAACACAAATTATTTAGAAAACAAAGGTCTGGGCAACTTAACACAAGTGCTTAAGCTCATGATGTACATATCCAATTTAGCTATGCTAAGTTTTAGGCTTCGACAGGTAAATGGTGAACTATGATCAATTAAAACAAGTAAATCTCAAAACAATTAGAATCACAGGATTTTAAATGAACAAATATCAGAGGTTATAACACTGCTTCATTTTATGATGGTGAATCTTGTATATTTAAAATATAAAAGCATTGTTTCTTGTATAGATGCATGATTTGAAGAGCTACACCAAATTGTTAATTTTTAAGATGGGAAGCTCTGAAGGGCTGAGATGAGAAGGTAACAGCAGCCTCCAACCATCATAATGTAGAAACGATGAACTGTCTTTGTCAGCGTTTGCTCTAAGCTGTGGAGATTTCTTCTGTGTGCATCGAGTCAATTTCCAAATGCTTAAATAAATCCAGCGGAAAGACTGCTCTTTATTCTCCTGCAGGTTTCAGATGCTGAAACTGTTGATGATCCATCTGGTGTCCATTCTGGGGTGAAAAAAAAAAAAGTTTCCAATTAAATAAACCTGTTGAAAATCATCCAAGAAAATATAAATCCAAGACAGCAACAAGATTCAACCAAAGATGAACAAAAGCAATAAAATCATATGGTGCAGAAAAGCTTCACGGTCAGCACAAAAAACACAAGGAGGCCGACAGGGGTGCACAGGGAGGACCATACATCTGGCGGGTTGCCAAGAACAATGAGCCGACAGTGAAAGGATGATCAGCAGTGGTTTAACTGTGGGAGAGTGGGAAATGCAAGCACCTTGGATGATTGTTAATTAGGAACTGGTGTGAGAGATAACTGGTTGAACTGGCGAGGTTGAGTGTGAGAGTGAGGACTGGCACAGGGAAAACAGAGCTGAATAAAAACACAGCAGAACCCAAAGGACCAAAATAGAGCAAATCAAGAAAGGAGAACACTAACACAGATTTGAAAAAAGCAGCGGATACATTTTATCAAAACGCAGAAGCCATGAAAACTCATACATTTACTGTAATATCAATAAGATAAGGGACGTGTAGAAGTTAAAAAAGCCTGAAGAATTAAATAATATATATTTTAATTAAATATAGTATTTCTTAACTTTTTACTTTGTTTTCTATTCTATCATTTTTTTAAATTAAACTCAAAGCATCATTGTGTTTAATAGAGTTCTATACTGAGTTATTGACCTTTTTTCTTTTTCTTTTTACTTTTTCCACTTAAGGTACGCAAATACATTACTAACAGACATTTTACAATAAAACCAAATGCACTGCACTTTATTTACCTTTTAGAAAGGGGAGTTATGATGTAAAGAAGGAGCCCATCTGTCCATCTTTACCCACCTCTTCCTTTCTGGGTCACAGGAGTCACTGGTGCCCTTATACAGCAGTCACTGCACAAGAGACAGGGGACACCCTGGACAGGTCTCCAGTCCGTCATAGAGACAAACGAGACAACCATTCACGCTCACACCTAGGGACAATTTAGAGTTACCATTTAGTCTAACATGCATGTTTCTGGTCTGTGGGAGGAAACTGGAATATCTGGGTAAAACACACATGCACGGAGAGAACATGCAAACTTCACACAGAAAGGACCCCTGGCTGGGATTTGACTCAGCAACCTTCTTGCTGAGAAACGGCAGCTCTACCAACTGTTCCACTGTGCTGCCCAAATAAATAATGTACAATATTTTTATAATAATTTCCTCCCAGGATGGAAGTTTAATTTGAATGCCTGATTACACTGCTCACTTTATTTCTGCAAAGTATAAATCGTAGCAACATTTTTATGAAGTCAAAACTCTTTAAGTCTAATGCAAAACTTCCTAAATAAGTGTTAAGTGCCTCACTTTTGAATGTATATGCCTAACCGTATTGAAACATTATACATAATTTTCACAACTTTGCAGCTTTATCTTTCCACGTTTTCACAGGTTTTCATACTTTCAGCTGCCAGAGCTATTTTTGTGTCCATCTCTAAGTAAAGTTTGACCAGAAATGAGTAAAAGCCTATATAATGCTGCCAACACCTGTGCAGTAATTCATTAGAAGTGAACTGACATTTGAATAAAAACAGTAGAAATAGTTTTTCTTCCAAGAATTATACGTTTAAAATTCTGACCTTTAGAAAAACTTCAAGGTTTTTACTAGGCAGTAAAGCTTCAGTCACAGACTAATTTTAAAGAAATACATGAAGCCAGTTTTGATTGAATAAAAACAAACTTTAAAGATTGCATTATGAGATGCAAAGTCATAATTAGATAGTTTTTTTTTCTTACTTGTCGATCTAAACAAGGCATGCTATGTTATAATTTGGAGATGGTTTCTTATGACTTATGTCTTTTTAATTTATGTGGTGAAGAGGGCTTCCATAGAAGGTAATGTGTGTTAGCTTTAAAAAAAAGACACTGCCATGAGATGTTGTTTGATATAGTTATTTTTTGTTCATTTTCCCCAAACCTTTCCTATTTATATTAACTATTCAAAATCTATTTAATTGTCACCAAATTTCAAAGTTTCAATTCATTCATTGCCCCACTTGATCTTTATTTTCTTTTAAATTTATTAGAACATTTGTCCGGTCTAACACACAAAAAAACCCTCACATGACTGATCAAATGTGTTCCTAAATATGATATAAAACCTGGATATTCTATAGATAAAAGCACAGATTTCTTCTCTTACATCATGAGGATTATCAGTGTTTTTGATGTGGAAAAACCTTACGTGCATGCTGTGTGATCCTCTTATGTAGGGACTCAGAGTGATGATTAACAGCAATCCTGGTTATGTTGCGCAGTTCTACGTTCAGTGTGCTTGTAAATATAATATTCCTATCAAATGACTTTTGGGAATTTTTCAGAAGTGCCAATTAGTTGGCTTTTGCCAGATGAGATACTAGTGACATATTTTACTGTCACTTACTGGTTACAATGTACAGCTTCATTCATTTGCCTTAGAGTAGTGACTTTTTCTGTCTCTTTCGGCTTTTCCCTCTTGAGGGGTTGCCACAGTGAATTATCCTTAGTGACTAATTATTAAAAATCAATTCTTATACCAGTACTCAGGGCTTAATTTGTAAATTAATAGTTGCCAGAATGCAAATAGTGAATGGGCCAGATGGGGTGGGAGGTTGTTTAGGGGCAGGGGGTTTGAGGATCTTCCCCCTGAATTTTTTGTATAAAGTAGTTGCAATGTCCTGCATGTTGGTGTATTTTAACAGGTTGTTCATAGCTGCTGCATATGGGCCCCTGCCCATGTACAACTGCCTGGTTAGTTCATTTGGCTCTCACCCCCTGCCACTCTTTTAAGGGTAGAAGCAGAAATGCTTACTTGAAGAGGCAAATTATATGTGATAAGAAGTTGTAAGTGGTTGTTGTGTTTAAAATTAGTGTTTATATAATTTTCAGATTACATATCCAATATAGGTTTTATTTGTTCATAACTTTATTATTAGTAAACTTGACAGTTACTGGCTACAAGCAAACATTTGCCGGAACACACCCTGTCAAAATAAGAGTTCCCGGATCCTGTTCTTGCAGGATCCAGCTCAAATTAAGCACTGTCTGACGGTACTTGTTTAACTAACTGGTAGGAATGTAACATAGCTGGAGAACAGTAAAACAAATTGTTTTAATCTAAATAGCCGTTTACATTGATAAAAAAATATTTGTCCCAATATGACTATATAACCATCTAATGATATTCCCAGTCCCTGAGTGGCAAAAGTGCATAAATGTAGCTTTTTTCTTTAGTATTTCTTTGTCTTTAGAAGATTATCAAATGTTACAGGATATTTAAAAATGTATACTAATTTGACTCTATACAGTGATTATTTTAAGTCCTTAAAGTTCCAAAAAGTAAAGTGAATCTTGAAATAAAAGGGATTTATGACAGTTTTTATTTAGTTCACATTATGCATGCACAACTTATGAGGATTTTTTTTTCCCATCATACATAAAAAGCCTCAAGTAGATAAACTACACAAAAGTGGTCTTAATTTAATTCTCTGGGTGGACACATAAACACTGCAGTAACAGATATCCTCTCTGTGCTCTCACTCTGATCATTTCAATGAAAAACAATAATGAAACCTGACATGTGGTTGGATGTGTCTTTTGATTCTGAGTCAAACCACCTCTCCATGAATATCTAAAAAGCTGTAGGACTGCCATCAAAGACAGAGCAACCAATCACATGCCAGGGTTGTGTTGAATCATCTGTATTGATACAGTATGGGGATGTCATGCCTGTTGCACTTGAAAAGAAGGGGCTCCTATCAGCTTTCAGCAGAATGTTGGGTTACAGCGGCAGAGATAAGGAATAACTCCCACAGAAGCTCAGAGCTTCACAGAGTGACACAATGATTTAACTAAGCTTGGAAAATTCACTCGTCATATTAGATATGCAAACTGGTTTGTCATCATTATTTAACCAAAGCAGATGGTCATCAGTCTAAGCAAGGGTTCTGCATATCAGTGTGCCAGTCGAAATCATTGCCTCAGTAAATGCACATCCATGAGACAGCGGTGCAATGTCAGCATTATACGCCATATGGAATGAAAAAGCAGAAAATGTCTCAGCTGCAAAAAAAGAGAGATAAATCAGCTCATTAATAGAGTAAATAAAGTCTCAGGTGACAGCTATTAATGCAGTTTTATTATGCTAATAAATCTCAAGGGGCTCTCATGCTTCACATGAATATTGCTGATTATGATTCTCTGAAACAAATTTACAGACTGGAATGCAAATTTATGTGAGCGTGTAAATTTTGCAAAGTGTCTTACTGACTTATATTATTGCATATTTCATCTGAAGTTTGTTTTTCCACAAAATGTTAATGCATTCTATAAGTTTTAGTGTAGGCTAGGTGATAAAAATAAACAAAAATAAAGTGCAAAATGCAAACGTATACAGTATTTTATATTTAAGGAGGATATGAGGGTTAATGAAGATACTTTTTTATTTATTTTTGGTTTTAAAAATCCCAGTGGCACTGTGTTCACCTATACATTATTTCATTTCTCTGGATGCCTTACTGAAGCAGCAGTGTGATGTGAAGGGGCTAATAACGCCTTAAAAGTATCAATATGATGGTCTGTTCTTTAAAATGACACAACACTATCAATGTATTACAGAAAATATACATACAGTACAAACACATATTGCTATTGTAGACCATTGTATTAGGTACTATATTCAGCAAGTACTTTTACTTTAATAATTTTAGTATTTTTAAAAGCAAATACTTATTTACTTTCTTAAGTACAAACATTAATATGGTACTTCTACTTTTACTAGAATACATTTTTGTCTGTTTATTTGTACTTTTACTTAAGTACAGTGTTTGAGTACTTTCTCTACCACTGCAGAGGAACAGCTTCTACTTTGAAGCTGCTGGACTCGTAAAATCCCTAACTAGGAAAATTAATAAATGTGATGCTACTTTAATTGGTGATATGTGACTTTATCTGTGCTGTTTTAGTCATACCCATCTGCTCACAACAGACTCATGTTCAGGCTGCTGCTGTATTATATTTGTACATTATTGTAGTTTAGAGTATATCTTAGATTCTTGTATACTGTTTTCTTTTTTTATTCTTTATATTTTTGTTATTTTGGGGTGTAACTGGGGCCTTGAGTACACAATTTTGTTCCACTTCATGTACCACGTATGATTTGAATGACAAAAAAAGCTTGAATTCTTGCATTTTGCCATTCAAAGATACATTTCTTTAAAACCTATATTTTAATTTTCCTAGCAAGATGTCTTTTCTGACATCTTATTTAGAAATACAGATATTCAAAAGCTACTTTACGTTAGATATGCAAATATTTATACTTTATTGTAATTTCAATAATTGCTGCTGATTTGGACTTTCAATTGTTTTCTTTTTCTTTTTTTTTTTTTTAATTTATTGCCACATTGTTTTATATTTTCCTATGCTGACTTGATATGTTACTCAATGTTCCACTTTAAGTAGATTCAGATTGACTAGAGCACAATCCACCATGAAGAACCAACGTTCCATTTGCTCAGAATGACACATTTCTAGTAATACATCCATTTCTTTTTCAGCCAGAAGCCCAACCTGTCCAATAGACGGTGGTGGTTTGGACCCAACAAGCAGCAAATCCATTTATTCACTAGCTGCTTTTAGTTTGAAAGTCTGGATGACCTTGGCTGGAAATCAGAAAATTTTATTACTGCAGGTTTTTAAAAATTCCACTAGTCAAAGCCATCCTGTTGAGTCTCTGTTGGTTTGTTAGACATGTTGTGGCTTGGACAGTGGTTAGAGAAGATACCAGATGCAGAACATGTAGAATGCAGGAGGTTGAAGGAATCATTTGAAACTCCATTATTAAAACAAGGAGCATAAGAAAGAAGTATAGAAGATACTCACATCCTGACAACTGATTATTTGCAGCAATAATAATGATAATACTTGCATACATACTGTGTAATTACACTGACAGCATGAAGTAAAAGTGCTATTTCTTTTCATTTTGACCAAAGGTTCTTTAGCATCTTTTCTGACTCAGTGAAGGTAAATTTGTTCATGCATGCAGAAAATTAAAGAGCTCCTCTGAATAACCTGTGTCCACGGGGAGCTCAACATTGTGTTGACGAGAGTAAGAAATAGTTGGAAACTCGCCTCTGTCTCAGGTATAGCATTTGCAACAGCCATAAAGCAGGACAACAGTAGCATTGAGACTGTGACTATATTCAGAATTAAAAAAATATCAGACCAAAGTGCTCTTTATTCCCCCAACAGCTGAAAGAATGTAGCGCTTCATTAAATCAAGTGGAGAATGTGCTACTACATACTTGATTTCTCAGAAAATGTCTTTCTATACCAGAAAAAAAATGCATGTAGACATAAACAGTACAGCTTTGATTCAATTTTATTTTCTAAATTACTTTTTCTAAATTATTATAATACCAATATTTTTTTTGATACTTAAACATACTGTACTAAAAAAATAGCTCTGAGCTAAAAAGCTAACAAGTTAATAAGATTTAAACCCAAAAGAGCAAATTCTGTCTAAAATACCTAGAATAATAACATCATTATTTAAAAAAAAAATCTTCTGAATACTTTTGATATGACATGAAGATTGTATTTATATTGTCCACAAACATCACTGAACTCCTGCTGAGCAGTGAGCAACAAAGCTAACATTGGACTTAAAACTAAATATGCCACCTTCGAAAAGGTTGGTAGGTTTTAAATGCAGCAAAAATTAAAATCTGAAATCATCAATTCATTCAAACCTTTTAATAATCCTATTTATTCAGTTAGCTAAATTTATGGTCATATTGCATTACTGTGTTTTCTCACAGATGGTGCAACTGTTTAGCAACACAGTTTGCCACTTGTATTGCTTTTTGCCTGTAAAAAATGTAATTTATTTAAGCATTTATCCAACATTTTGTTTTTGTTAGTTAAAAAAAAAAAGTGTTCATTTTTGGTGAACAATTAAAAAAATCCCAAAATGGATGATGGTATCAGATGATGCATCTGATATGTACAGTGATAATTTATGCATGCTTGTATCAATAAACCCCAGTTCTCTGTGCAAATGACAAGAGTATGCACTAAACTTTAATTAGCATGAATCAACATAATGGAATTTTCTCAGAAACTGAAAAAAAAAAAACATTTTACAAACAAAAGTGGTTAAATACTGAAAAAGAACTGGGAATATACTTTGAGCTGCCTGGAGAAAAATAAAACACTAGAGCTGTTATGGCCTCACATAAAATGAATAAAAATACTTTTTGGTGCTGTTTAATACCATTACATCCTTCCATAGAGCAGTGGAGGCAAAGTGAAACAACTGGGAAAATGGTGCAATAAAGCCAGCACAGAGAAAAAAAAAAAGTCCAAGTAGAAGTCTGGAGGCATAATCTCTCCAATGGCTGCCTCATTAGGGACGTGTCACTTCCTGGCTATGATCCAAATTAAGACAGTGGCATTACACTACGTGCTGGAAACAGCTGCTGAGCTGGATGGTGCAAATGAACAGAACTCACTGCACTGAGTAGACTTCATTCATCATTTTTCCTCCTGTTTTATGTGATATTCTTCAGAGTTCTGAGCAAAAATATTGAGTTAATCAGGCCATTTGTTCAAATCACATCTAGTTCGGTAATGCACTTGGGCCCACTAGAACACACGTTGGATTGGTGTGACATGTTGCCCTGTTCCACATGACAGCATGGCATGATTCTTTTCCTTTAACCAACGATAACTGTAAACACATATTTTAGTATAAATAATAAACATAATGTTTTATATTTGATGCAATCATCAGTGCTAGAAAAGCATTGATTTCACTGACAGCTTTTGTATAAAACTAAAAATAAGTCTTGAGTAGCTGTTACACGTCCCTGTGTCACTTATGTCATTGTCTGTCTGATTAATTAATTTGCTCTTTCTGAACAGCTGATTGGCTGAAGGCTGTTTAAACAGACCAAGATTCCCGGATGAGCCCCCAAATATGTTATGGTCCTGATGTGTCCAGGAGTAAGTGGCAAGACGCACAACATATGAAGCCCAGATGATTGTGTAACCCATTGGCATAAAGTGTAACCCAGTGAAAGTTTGAGTGATGGGCCAAACAACCATTAGCCTCACACAGTCTGATATGACATCAGCCAATAAGGTTGATGTCAAACAGGTTGAGTGTCCCGCCCCTTTTTTTTCTTCCCACTGCCGTTCCATGTGGCATAGATTTAATCAGAACAAGGAAAGCAGGATGATACAAAGCGAGATGGAATTGACTGAATGATCATAGCTGAGATCAAAAGCTGCAGTTGTGAGCAGAGTGAAGTCCAGAAATCTTTGTTGTAGCCTCGTAGCATTGGTCAGGTTTTTGGAGTGGGTGCAAAGTTCACCAATCCTCGTGTTGCTGAGAAGAAACTTGATGGCGAGCACCTGCCCAAAGGATCAAACAAAAAACTTGAAGATAGTGACCCCCACTGGTCACAACAAAGGAGAAATTGAATGAACTCATGATTTATACATGAATTTGAATTGCATTGGACATCCTGAGAAGCTAAAGATCTATCTGAGCTTCCTTTGGAGTCAAACTTTACTACATAGATAGGGCTATTTTTTCTTTACTTTGTATATTTCATCTTATTCTGTATTTAT
>JARVLU010000624.1:16056875-16068251 GCA_031762415.1 Simpsonichthys santanae
TTGAATGTCCAGAGGACCAGACTTAGCTTTTTTAGATTTTTCTACCTGGATTATTGAGCATGCATCAGGGTATTTCCAAATGTTAGTTTGTAGGTCTTTCCAATGAGAATCCATTTATTTGTTTTCTAATACAGTACTGTACTTAAAAAAAAAAAACTACAATTTAAACCATGATATTAGTCTTTAAAGGGATCCTAATAAAATGTGCTATAAATTAATTTGGATTTTTGATTAGCTGACTAATTTCTTGCTTTTATTTAAACCACAGCAGACTTTTTTTTTGTTTGTTTCAAATGTTTAGCGTTTTGGTGACATTCAACACTACTCGGTTCCCACAGAATCTGCTCAACTATAGCAAAGTGATTTCTGGCAGATTAGATAAAACTGGCAGATTATGCAGGATTAACGGTGAGCATGACCTCAACTAAACCTGAAACGCCCCAGCTGATTTGAACTCAGCTGCACAAGTGCCACAGTGGCACAGTGGCTCAGTTGGTAGAGCTGTTATCTCTCAGCGAGAAGATAGCTGGATCAAATCCTGGCTGGGGGGCCTTTCTGGGCAGAGTTTGCATGTTCTCTCTATGAATGGGTGGCTTTTCTCCGGGTACTCTGGTTTCTTCCTAGACCAAACACATGCATGTTAATCTGATTGGTAACTCTAAATTGTCCCTAGATGAGTGAGAGAGTGAATGGTTGTTGTCTCTGTGTCCCTGTGATGGACTGGAGACATGTCCAGGGTGTACCCGCCTCTTGCATAGTGACTGCTGGATAGGGTTAGGGTGTCACACCAGTGACCCCCGTGATCTTTAAAGGAAGAAACTGGTAAATATAATGAATAGATGGAGGCATAAGTGCCAATGCTTACTGTATGTGCATTGTTGTGTGTAATAAGCTGAATAAGCTCAACAGCTTTAACATCCAGCCATTTTTACCTGAGTCCCTCAAATAACTTGGCATTCACTTTAAAGAAGCAAAAGAATAGTGGCCTGCATCAAGGCTAATAGCTTTTAGATTAAAATAAAATACCATGGCTTCAGAGAACAGGTGAGTTAGTTGTGATGATTATCAGTGCTTCAATGTGAATGCTGACTGGAGGCTGCAAGAAGAAGAAAAAGGAAAAAAAAAAAAAGAAGCTTTGCTGGCCTTTAAGTGCTCTCTCTAAGAAGTGATGGTAGATCACAGCTCCAGGGATCTGATGTGTCAAGATCCCCATAGGTTTTCAGTCCTGAATGTGGGGCACGTGGGACCGGTAGACTAATTGATATGCAGGTGATGCATGAGCTCAGCATTACAGAGAAACGGTTTGGCTGCCATGTGTGTGAAGCAGTGATGCAGTGGAAAGAACATTGCTCAATCATTCCCCAGCAGGTGCAGCAAGGCAGCGATGGGGAGCCTAAGAAGACTGTGACGGAAATCAAAGAATAAAGTAAATCGTGGAAGGTACGTTTGAGTCAAAAAGGCAGGAAATAAGATATGCAGACTTTTCTACTGTATAGTGCACAACTTTGAAAAAGGCAGGCACAAGCCTTCAGCCATGCACTCTTCCACAAGCTGATCTACTTTTGACAATGTCAAATCAAATTTCCATGGTTACTTGCAGTCACTTTTGCAAACTGTTAAAAGAGTAAACCTTTGTTCTTAGTTTGGAAAAGTTTTTCCAGGACCATCGACAGATTGTGATTTTTAGCTTCAAACTACATTATGACTTCCTATGTGGAAAACAGCTATGTGACTGAGTTGATTGTGAATTTGTCATGAAAAACCTTTCATTCATTTAGACACAGCTGATAAAAAAAAAAGCCAAAAAAAAACAAGCAAAACCCATAACTAGTTGCAAAGTCTCACTTAATTTATGAACACAGAACACTTGCAGAAGCCTAAATGCAGACAGATCATTAAAGCAGAACATATAAAAAGGTTGTTTGGTGGCAGAAGAGGCTTTTGTACCAACAATTTTAGGACTATGATTGTTAGCAATTATCTTTATCCTGATAAAAGCTTAACTGGTATTTGTGATATTATGCCCATTGTCTAAAAAGTCATAATTTCTAACTTGAACAATAAACACACCGTAAATCAAGGTCAAGGTTCTTGTCATTTGCATCACATGTGGTACATGAGGTGGAACAAAACTGTACACAGGGTCCCAGTTACATCCAACAATAGCAAAAAATATAAAGTATTAAAAGAAACCGTCAATACAGATCTAAGATATACAGTAAACACAGAGTGCAAAACACTGAATAACAGCAGCACAAACATGAGTCTTTGTGGGTGGATGAATACAAACGAATGAATACAGCAGCATGAAATAATCAGCAACATGAGATCAGTAGCATGGATAATCAGCAGTACATATGAACAATCAAAGTTGCATTACAGTGGTTTTTATTTTTATTTTATTTTTTGTCTAAAATGCTAATCATGCTACAAATGAGGTTTTTGATTGTGGAATGAATTAAAAATAGTTGATCAATTGTGACTGTTACCTAAATTAGGAATGGACTTATTACAATTGTTACTTGTATAAACATGAAGAACACTGCATTTTGTCTCATTTTGGTCCAAACTAATTCCATTGTTCCCCTTTTTGTGGTTGTATGTGCCAGTTATTTTTTGTTTCCTTATGCAGTTGTTGGTGTACTAAAATTTGCACAATTTTATTGTCATTTTTCCCTCTTTTTGGCACAGCAGCAAATATGGCGACAGGTTAATCTGCACTTGACCCGCATGTGCACAGTTTGACGTTGCACAGCTCCTGTCTTCCCGGTTTTCATTACTGGCTCTGGATGTAAGCCAAATTTTAGAATGGTTCCTGCCCTGCCTTGATGAGTTTAGACACATAGACTCAGTCAAAATGTAGAACACTGTCTAAAATTACCTGGTCCTCTTAATGTGGTGACAGCAGATTGGTTTGGTACTTTATTTAGACCCTAACACAAGTGTTTTATTATAGCTTTATTGATTTCTGAGGTTCGTAAAATCTACAAATCTAATCTTAATTTAAAAGTTCAGAATATGTTTTAAACATATTATATCATCCTAGCCTGTTTAAGTGGGACCATTAAGCTTCAGTGTTTGTAAGAGGTGTTAAAGTTGTGGAGGTGGTACATCAACATTGGGCAGCTGGGACAGTGGAGACATGCAAGAGGTATTAACACCATCACTCAATGACACTTTGCCTCTGCAAAATCAGAATCAAAAGGACCAACAGGAGCACCAGTGGCATAACAAGGTGTTTTGTGATGATGTAATCCTGATGCCATTTTCTACATTGCAAGGTAATGTTGCAGTAACTTGGCCAAGTCAAATAAATGTTTTCTAAAACCGCATCATAGCTCGTTCAAGGCCAGAACACTTGAATTCAAGTAGGATCTATCTGAAGTGGTTGAATATTATTTCACCAATAGGTAAAAACATTGCTAACAAACATGGAATTGCAAAGAAAAGTGTTGAATGTTGCAATCTGTCCAAACCACAGTACAATTAATCTGTACTGCAAACTGCATCCTAACAAATAAAAAGCCTAAACCCACATCTAAAAAAGCTGTCTGGTCCTCTGGACATTAAAAAAATAAAAAAATAAAAACTCTCACAGTGGATCAACCATTTTGCTGCTGACAGCCAAAACCAGCTGCTCACATGATCAAGGAGGACCATCAGCCTAAACCCACATCTTTCCAGTGTTTCAACAAATCATTTAGATTTTCAACTAGACTGAATTATTGTGAATTTAGCAAAAGTACAACAAATGGACTGATAAGTGAGTTTATGCTGTTGCAGATTTCTGCCTTTGTTCTCTAGTATTATGTTATTGTTAATGCTGGTATTTATTAATTGCTACATCTGGAGCTCGGATACTTAAAAGTAGTAAGATTTATAAACCAAACTACTTTCACATGAAGAAATGAACTAATGAGTACTTTGATTAAAATATACACGACCATTGATAATCTTGTAACACACTTTTATGTAAATATAATGGGGAAACCTACAAGTAATTAAAAATTTGCTCCTGATTGTAAAAATGAATACATAAATAATAAATAAATAATAGAAGGGTAAAAATATATATAAAAACTGGGAGTACTTTGTATTAATTACTTGTATAAGCTATGCAAAGCACATTGCCTTTCTTTTAAGTTTATGTAATTTTTAAGAGACTGTCATCACAATAACTGTGGGAAAATATTGAAATGACAAACTCGGCTTTTAATTTCAAAACAGAAAATATGTGCAGGTTGAAATGAAGGGAACTTAGGTCGATACAGACACACATGACCCAATGATATAAAGCAAAACATTTCACATTTGACAGAGGTCATGCATGAACTCATTCATTCTTCTCTACACCAAATTGTCATGTGCAGACACAGTCGACTAAGGCTCTGAGGAGCACACATTGTGACTGTCACACCCACACACAGTCCTGCTGTAAAACCTGTCCACATGTGGTGGGGAAAAAAAATTATTCAATTATCCTGCTTCTGCTCCACAGGAGATGCTACATGGAAAATCAATACGCTGGTCATTCTGATAGAGGGAGACCTCACTCAGTAGTTGGTCATTTTGACTCCTGTAAAGTAGACATTATAATGTGTTTTCACAGTTCTTACACCGGTTCTCCTCTGACAGATGTGGTTTTGTTGCTGCTGCATTTTTTTAACCTTCTGTGGGATAAAAAAAAAAGGAGTCTGCACTTTTTTTTTTTTTTTTTTTTTTTTTTTTGCTGAATCATAGTGAACAATCAGAACCTATGCTTACACCTGTAATGCAAAATGTGTACTGAAAAGACTACAACACTAAAAACAGTAAATCTTCTTAAGATTAAAAAAATGTAAAAAATAAAACATTTGAAATATCTTGAAGTGACTAATACTGGGCTGAATTCAGTCTTAAAGCAAAAGAAAAATGTGTCTGAGACACAGCATTCACTGACTTTGGTGCAACATGGCATACACAACACATATACATTATGTGAAAAGAACTAAACAGTTTGGGGTGTTCTTAAATTTCTGAAGTTATGCCCCCTCCCATCGCACTGATCTGCTGCAGCCATATCTCCCCCAGTGCTTGCTGAGGTCAGCAGACCAGATGCTTTTGATTCCAGGCTTTTGTTTTAAGCTCAGAGGAGACAGGGCCTTCTCTGTTACAGGTCCAAGACTGTGGAATGAGTTACCGCTGCATGTCAGGCAGGTTCTCACTTTTTTTTTTTTTTTTTTTTTTTTTTTTTTTTTAAGTCTCGTTTAAAAACACTCTTTTATTCACTGGCATTTGAAATGATGTAAGTTGATTTAAATTTGTCTGTATTCTATAATGTTAGTCATTTAGTTCTTATCTTTACCTATTTATGTATTTTTTTTTTGCTATGTCCTTTGCTTGTTTGTTTCTGTTGCTCAACACAAAGTTGACCTTGTTGCTGTGTTTAAGTGCTTTATAAATAAAAGTGGCATGGTGTTGTATGGTATAACTAAACAGCTTGGGGTGCAGTAGTCTGATTTTAGCTGCTGATATGCAGAACCAAAATGGGGCTACAACTAGAATCACCACTGTTTCTTATCGGGAACATTTATTGTTATATTTATATTTAAAATTGTGTTATTCATTTGAATGTCCAAAAGAAAAACATATCTGGTTCAACTGAAAAAGACTCGTGGAAATGCGTTACACAGGGTCACATTAGGAGCATTAAAGTAGACTAGGCATAAATTCATTCAAGGCTTTGATCTGTATTGATAAAACTCAGCAAATTAAACCAACTAAGCAAGTGACATCTGGATCAGGTTCAAATTTTTATCTGATGTTCTATAAAAGCCAAATAGAGTTGAGCAACTTTGATGCACAGTGGAGGTCATAAAGAGGCTATGGTCAAGATGTCAAGATGACCAAACCTTTAAAAAGCTTAATTCCTCTGTGAAAAGAAAAAGGCTTCTAGCTGGCATCAGCAAGTGAGGTCATGTTGACACTAAAAGCGCTAATCTGGGGGAAAAAAAGAAAAAAAGACACGTCTATCAACAGTAAATGTTCATATGGTGAAAATTTTGTTTTCATCTTTATAAAAAAGGTCTGTGGACAGATAATGCTGCAGAACATGGTGTGCTTTCTCTCCAGCTACAAAGACATCTTATTAAATCTGCAAAACATTACATTTGCACCAAGAAAAATGAAATGGCTTAGTCACCTTTTTATCTGAACTTGTGAAAATTTGTATTCAGCCCTCAAAATTCAGGTTTAGTAAAAAAAAAAAAAAAAAACATGCTCACAAAGCTTTTAATTTTCTAGCAGTTTAATGAAAAAAAATGCAAAAATGTATTTGTTAAACAAAATCATGAAACTATCTCTTTTTTAAACCTTCTTTCAATAAGTTAAAGAAATACAGTAATTTAACTTTTTTCTACGTTGTATTTGTTTCATGCAATGTACCTTTTTTAAGTTTGTTTGGCAGCATGAACTAAACAATGAAATAAATATTGCAACAGCATTAGCATGATTCTCAATCTAAGATTCAATCTATTTATTTATTTATTTATTTATTTTTGCTTTGCAATTATTTCAGAATAAAAATATATATATATATATATATACACAGTACATATTTATTTATTTTAGAATGTTTGATCATCATTTATGGTTAATTGTATCTAATTGCTTTCATTTCTCATTTAACTTATTTGGAGTCCACAAACAAAGTGAATACCTGTGTTAAAAAATAAAAAAATAAAACTGTACATAAAAGCAGTCTTTTCAAAGAAACAAACTGTTGAACAAAACAAAGACACAGTGGAAACAATTGCAGCTTATTTTTCAGCAAAGAGGGAAAAAAACATATTGAGAACCTAATTAAACTGTACTTATTGAGGCCATCAAAGCAGGCTCCTTTTATTTTTGTTTTCCCAGGAATAAACGGGAACTCCAAGTGCTAACTTTCAAGATGTTTAAAGCTTCATACTTTTAATTTTACTTTCATAAATGTGTGTGAGAGCAGCCAAGCAAGCTGTCACCACAACACATATTTTATCACTTTTGGAGCCTGACAGTCAACATAAATTGTGTTTTACAGCCACTTCTCAAATATTAGGTTTTAGTCTCTCAAAATAGAACATTAGTCATCAGCTTTATGCTTGACCGTACTCTTTCACAAGTCACTAACCATTTATTTTACCTTCTGTGGAACATCACACTTAGAAACAACACCTAGCCCTTATGGTTTTGAACTATGCTCAGATTTTGTTTTTTGCAGAGATCCGAAATCTTTTACAATCAGTCCTGGAAATGCATTGCATCTCAACTTTTTTAAGACTTATCACTGAAAGATATAAGAAGTTAGCATTTGACAAAAACAAACAAACAAAACACTTCTAAAATGAACTTTAGTCAGGTTGTTGTGTACTGGTCTCCAAATGCCATTTCCCATGGATTATCTCCACCGTTTTGGACCTTTATTTGAAGTCAGAATGGGAAGTAGGAAATTATTCAGGGTAATCCAACAATGTTCAGTCAGTTCCTCTGGACAGTTTTTTTTTTGGCTGAGACTTTTCATCCTTTATCCAAAGGACTTCTTCAATCTGAGGAGCCAGCAAAACAAACTGATTCCCAAAACCATCATACTCAAAAGTGGAAAAGTGGAAAAACAGTATGCTGTTGCTAAGAGGGCCTCCAGGGCCTGCCCTATCTCCCGTCGACTCTTCTGGGGCAGTCATGCCAAAGTGGTTCAAAACACCAAAGTTCATGCTCAATAATCCAGGTAAAAATCCAACAGTGTTCAGTCAGTTCATTTGGGTGGCTTTTTTTTTTTTTTTTTTGTTCGTGAGATGTTTCATCCTTCATCCAAAGGACTTCTTCTGAGGAGCCACCAAAACATCTGTGGAAATTGATTTTGTTTTGGTGGCTCCTTTGATTGAAGAAGTCCTTTGGATGAAGGACGAAATGTCACAGCAATAATAATAATAATAATAATAATAATAATAATAATAATAATAATAATATAATATAATATAATAATATAATAATAATAATAATAATAATAATAATAATGATAATAATGATAATAATAATAATGATAATAATGATAATAATAATAATAATAATAATAATAAAAACATCCAAATGAACTGACTGAACACTGTTGGATTTTTACCTGGATTATTGAGCATGAACTATGGTGTTCAGGGTAATGCTGATAATTTAAATATAATGGGTAATAATGTTAGCGTCGACCACCCAGCTACTTCATCAACTAGAGCAAACAACTCTACAGAAAATAGAAAATGACAGAGTGGACACAAAAGGAAACACAGACTGTCAGATGTCTTTTAGTTGTTATTTTTTTACACTAATGTAAATATACTATTTATATTCCTAATGTTTATTTGTTGCTCCTGAGGTTATGTCTCCAATGACTGCTTCTGGCATAAAAAAAATCAGAACCATTTTGTATTTTCTGACATTCCTATTCTCCTCAAACCCTGCCAGTCACATGTTGCTATACACACACAGCACTTTCACCATAACCAATCCCAATGATTTTTCAGCCATGTGTAGTCAAGCTTTAATCTTCTGGATCTGACAGCTGACAGCAGTGACTAAGTGCTCAAACACTTGCTATCGACTGGTTTCCTGGGGCACCCGCCGCTGATGAACTGGAAAAGGTAACAATGTTGTCCTCTAGAGACATATTCTCTGACCCTCCCCACGATACATCCTCCGGAGTGACCAGCGACTCAGATGGAGGCGACATGGCAGCCGGTATTCTGCCCTGCTTCATCTTTGCAGCTCATGTAGCATCTGAAGGAAGTCTTAGGTGGGAATTATTGATGTATAAAATTTTGCATCCTTGCATTTTTGGTTTTACTGTTTATTTAATTGTCCCACTTCATATGCAAATGTTTCTAACCCTTCCATTTTAAAATACACCAATAAAAACAGATAAAAGGATAGTCATGATTTAAACTGTTGTGTTTTTCTTGCAAACATTCATCTCCACTGGGTTTCTGTCTGACTGATGCATTGTCCATTAAACTTTTTTATGAATAAATGTTCAAATGTAAATGAAGCACCTTAAAAAAACACCAAATGTGGCCTTGTCTCAAGGGCGCCCCCACTTATGTGAACACTACAATAGTGTATTTTAATTAAACAGATTGAAATAATTAATCAGTTTGGAGTTTAAGGGAGCACATTAGCGGAATTGATTTAATTATGATAATTTCATTCTCTATGGTAGACAGAGCCTTTAGTAAAAGTGCTGATTGCCGTGTAACAGAGAACAAATTGATTTTCCCCACCTTGCATCACACCGTATTGATTAGTCACAGTTTTGTTGCAGGTTTCAAGGAAATCGAAGTGGTTGGTAACAAGGGATAAACTGACATTAGCACACAGCACCTAGCTGTGAGGGAAAACCTCAAGCATCGATGGGAAACACATGAGATATTACTTGAGTCATCATACGCCAGTTCATGCCAAATGACATTTTTGCTTGGCATAAGTTGGCATGTTTTTTTCATGAGGCAAAACAGATTGAAGTGTCTTCTTTCCCCGTCCTCAGAAGCTCAAATACATCTCAAGTGCCACAGAGGCGTGACACAAAATTGCATCAGTTTTACAAGGATTTGCAGTTCCAGTCCTAATGCAAAAAAATGCTGCTGCTGTCAAGAATAAATATGCATGCCACATTCCCTTACCATCATGTCTGATCTTTGCAACGTGTGGATAAAGTATGCCATTTCAATAACTGCTGTGGATAATAAATCAGTCCTATCTCCATCTGTCTTTAAGAGAGAGCTTCCTCCATTTGAAAGTTGGCATTCATGACCAGTTATGGCAGTTTGTGGTCACTAACCTGCTCTATTCTGTAGCCTGTGGAGGACTTTATTGATGAGCGTACTCACAAGTCAGGTTGTTGCTGCTGTCGTCTGCTATCGCTTCATCTACCCCCCTTCGTGAAGTCCTGCAGGTGACCTGCAGATAAATTGAGTGTAGGGCCTTGTCTCTTGTCTCCAAGGACAAAATTAGATCTGTATGTACTTGTCAGGCTCATGAAATATGGAAAGGACAATTCTCATGCACAGGGACCCATGCAAAGGCTTCACCTTAGGCTAAAACCTTGAGGAAAACTCTCTGAGGCAACTCATGAAAGAAACTTCAGTGCTTTTGAAACAAAATACCATCTATATTTATAATTAGACTTCGGTCAGTATTGTGCATGCCATGCAATCATCTGGAAAACCCATGCTAATACCTGCTTGTCAATTCACTCCCAGCAGTAGACAACCAGACTGCCTCAGCTATTCAAATATAGCAGCAGGAAGCTGTGGACTCAGAGGAGATGTACATGGCCGCAGGCGGTTTCTGCTGGAGAGGAGTGCTGTTTGTTTACCTTAAACTGCTCCACATTGATGCCTCCGCACTGATTCACTACAGTTTGATTTTGAGTGCGGTGTGCATGCCGTGATCACCAAACAGTGTGATGAGCTTCAGTAGTTTTGATGGCTGCCTCCTCGCATGTTTCCCCCCTTCTGTTCTCTCTGCTGGGGACTGCAGAGCACAAAGACGAAGGGGTAATTATCTGTCGATACATCGGTGCATCCATTTATATTCCAGGGAAGGAATCACATGCAAACTTGGGAAAAGACACTTCACTGTCTTTGTCCTTTTTTGGACCTCTTACAGAAATCCCCACTGATTTAGTGGAGCCCTGTAAACTTGAAGTGCAGGCCCACTGGAGGCTTTTTGGTTCTACAGCTAAAGAAAATGCTTTAATGAGATGCTTTATTATACCCACACACCAATGTCATTAGCACAAAAACAAGGCAAGTGTCTAATAGATAAAAACTATTGTCAAGGAAAAAGAAGAAAATCCTTCTGTGCACCTTTTGAACCCAGAAATAATAAAACCAAACACACAGGAGCTTAGAAGATTTATATGACAGTTCTTTGCAAGGATATTGGAAGCCACCTTTAGAGATCACTGTTTTTACTCACAAAACTAATGCTTTTAAATATCCATAAATGTCAGAAACTCTGTTTTTGTTTACAGGCATGTAACTTTTTAACAGGCATTTTTAAGGAACAAAACAAACAAAAAACAAAAAATCCTCTTCAAAATGTTAACACGAAGCAAAACAAAACAAATTGCTTTTTGTTTTTGATGAACACTAAAAATGTATTAACTGAGGACTGTTGCATCAAAGAAACTAAATGGGGAAAATAAAAATAGGTCAATTAAAGTTTGTTGCTTTCAAAATATATATTTTCATAAATATTTCAAGTTTTTTTAACCATATTTTTCCTTCTGTAAAACAAGCAAAAAAAAAAAAAAAAAAAAAAAAAAAAAAAAAAAAAAAAAAAAAAAAAAAAAAAAAAAAAAAAAAAAAA
>JARVLU010000624.1:16084347-16098308 GCA_031762415.1 Simpsonichthys santanae
TTTTTTTTTTTTTTGTTGCTTTTACCATGTCAGACTTTTTGCTAGTTTATTTCACAGATAATGACAAAGTGGTAAAGTTGGTCTAAATTTAGGCTTGCAGCAGCCCAGCTGTTCGACTCAAACAGCAAACTAATCAGCCAAATGTGTTAGTTCTTTACTCAGGTGGCTTAGTTTGAAGTTGCAACTCAGAGACACTTTGTGATCATTTGCGGCACAACAGGTGTTGGCAAAGCAAGCGTTTGTCCTTTGCTCAGATTGTTGTCAAAAAGTGAAAACTCTGAGAACCCCTACTCTTTTTGGAAGCGCCATGGTTTCTTTTTTTTTATCTAAAAGAGCTACACACATGACATTTGAAGCTAAAAATAATGACACAGTGTGTTCCTGTATTTATGCTCCGCAGCTACATTACAAGCTCAAGTCACAGCCCAGTAAGCTGACTGACAGCCCTGCACAATAAAACAAGGCTTTCATTCTAACTTCACAGGTTTTGAAGACCACTTATGTGTGCCCTTGATGCTCACACCAAAAAGGAAACACCATCAGTCAAGTCTGTGTTGTGATTTTATTTTTTTCTTCTGCCATTGTTGCCATTTAGGCTCCAGCTTTTGAGCTGAAGCAAATATTTTGCAATACATTTACACATCATAGATACAAATTAGTTACTGTGCATTAATTTTCATGGCAGTTTATGAATGATAATTGCTTGGCGTATCAAGCTCAGAAAGGCATGCAAATGAGCAGAGTTCATTAGAGGCATTAGAAACATGTTAGCCAATTATAGCATTCTGATTGGCTATGTCGATGACACGGACACATATTTTGGATGCACTACCCTATTTTCAAACAGTTTGAATTAGGATCCAAATTACCTCTGTAACATAGATAATTGCTCTATAACGAGCCTTGAAGAAAAACAATGACAATACTAGAAGAAAACAAAAACAAAAGAATCAAACGGATTTGTGAAGAGAAAATGAGTCAATTCCTCAGGAGCATTGTACTTTTTTGAAACTGAACTGATTGTATAATAAAACAAGAAGGAAATGTGTTGCAGATGCAAAAACACATTGCATTTTTTTTAAATCTGTGAATGTGCATGTGATTGTCTTTTCTTTTTTATATTTTGACCTCTACTTTTAACCGTTCCTTAAAGATCAATGCAGAGCAGCTCTGGACACTGATTTATAGAAATAAGTTGGATGGAGAGTCCCTTTTTTTCATTTTTTCGGAATGAACTTCGTTACAGAGATCAAAGGGGTTATCTTGGGGAATAGCTAATGTTTTGATGAGCGGAAAATCAGCAAGCGTGAACATCTTTCTGCTGTTAATGCAGCAGGATCAAAAACAAAAAAACTGTTCTTGAAATGAATGGTCAGCTCTGAAGGCCAAAAATAAGAAAATAAACACTGTCAGTGTGTCTGCTGGAAGCTTAGGCACACTCGAGCTGTCATGGCTGAAAGTGGCATCAACGCTCGGAGAAAAAAAAACGAGAATGGGTGTGTGAAGGAGGGAGAATCTGACATGGCTGAGACTTCAGACAAACTCGGCGAGGCACTGCTTTCTTTTAGTGGCCAGTTTTGAAAAATCCACAGGTGGAAAAAAACATTATTATGTTGTCCTTCAGTTGTTTATGAGCTGATGGGAACAGCATGAGGAGGAGGAGGCTGTACTCAAGGATGGTTTGAGCTTTTTCAACAGCTGTATGAATGGATGGTAATGCTTCGTACATTTACCCATAATTCAGTTTGTCCTTAAAATTATTTGCGTTTCCAGCAACATGTGCATTTCTTCTGCAAATTAGCACTAACGATGAAGATTGGTTTTGAAGCAGACATTTGTTGTTGGCAAATATTCACATCATGAGAACTTATTGGCCCCTTTGGAAGGAAGAATATAAGTTATAATGTCTGTTTAACTCAGCTTTGGTTTCATGTGTTGACAATCTAACTCAAATTTGTCAAACTACAGCTAACCTGCAGTCTGTCTATCTCTATCTTATCTGATTTTCTAGGGGTTCTCTTACTAGAGGACTGCCTTTCTCCTCCTTTGCTTGTTTACAGGACTGTTGTCACCATGCTGCACACCTGGAATCACTTCCTCCTCATCAGTGGACTGCATAAAAGCTTCTGTGATCCTGTGCTGTCATTTCCTCTTTTCCCTGAGCATTGTTGTTTTGTGATTGACTCTGATTTTAACTCTGTGTACAAAGTATTTAAAAAAAAAAAAAAATGAGAAGATATTGATCTTCTATGAACTTTACCCTTAAGAACTGTTTCTTAGATTGGAAGTTTTGGTAGAGGTAGTGATGGGTAGATGGAGGTTTATGAAGCACCGAGCCACTAGGGACAAAGGTTTCAAAAATTGGTTCATTTTTTTGAAGCTTCAGTTACATTGACCACTCCTGGCCACCTGCAATATGCTGCAGTCAAATTAGGCAATCTGCTTTTACTGCACACACCCAAGGATGAAGAGTGTTAAAGGAGCTACTTTGCTCTGGTAGAAAACTGTTTCAGTTATGTGACAACTTTAAACGATCTCACGTGGACTATTTGGTTTAAAAAGTTGTTGATGTTTACATGTTCTAAGTTCAAATAAAGACTGATTAATGTACATCGTTATAGAGGATGTCTAATCCAATTTGGCATGATACTGGTGTGCTTTTGTTACTATGATGGAGTCAGGGTCTTTATCATTGTTAGAAATGACAATGAAATGACAATATGAAATCAAGAATCCCAGTGGAAGGCAGTGCAAAGATTAAGAACTATCAGACACCTTTATTCAGGAACATTAGTTTTTTTTAACAGTTTAGAACTTGCCCGGTTTCTTTTTCAGCTCACAACCTCTCCACCCTTTGAAAATACTTATTTTTTTTTATTATTATTATTATTTTTTTGCAAGGGACAGATGATACTGGCATGCATAAAAGCTGTTTTACCAGCATGAACAGATGTGGGTACACATTTGGTGGTTTAGCCAGTACATGAGTCTTCTGATCTGTCCGTCATATTAGCGCTGCACCTCCACTGTAGCATCTGCTGTGTCATTCATTGCCCTTCTTGCTACAGATGCATCTCTGTCCAATATTCTCATAGGTTTATGTCTGAAAATAGAAACACGGCAGTAGTCATCATTACTAAAACACTTTAATTTTTTGTCAGTTTAAAAAGACTGGTTAATTGATAACATGCTGGGCCAAATCTTGTTGCAGTTTATTGTAAAAACCATGTGGAAGGAAGATGTCGTACATTAGCTGGTGCTGGTTGTGCTGATGTGGAGGGCTCTTCTATAGGTGTAGCAGCTGGTGTGTGTCTTATTAATTGTGAGCACGGTGCTGTCAGTTGTTTTACTGCAGCTTGTGCCTGTGCTTGATTGTAAAATCCTATGAGTTAACTAGGATCCAGGAGTGTAGAAATGGTCAATGCTGTTTGGTTCTCAATTGTTTCAAAACTTAATTTGCATTGCTGCTAAGTTCTGTCCCAGTTACTAAACTGTGCTGTTTATTTTTTTCCCAGTTGTTTTAAACAAGCACATCATCAGCATTTTAATCATTGGGATAACCTTTGACCCCAGCACTCTATTATCCTCTGAAAGTTCCACTGTTGCCTGGTAAAATGGGTTGAGCAACTGCAGCAGTTGTTTTGTAGTCTTCGGAGGACAGAGGTTTCACATCTTACTGCTTTCTGTGCACTAAGTAAAGGATAAATAGAAAATAAGATGAAAATGAAGAAAGCACATTTAAGACATATGTGGAATTAATTAAATTACTTAATTAATTTATAAACATATATGCAATAAAATAACTGATGTAGCCAACCGTGATTTGTGATCTTTTGGTTAATAGGATCTCCATGTTTGGCAGTGAAGTACCTAACATGGAGAATGTATGGCAATGGTACTTCAGTTGAGATGAACACACCAAACACTGGTCCTGTAGAAAGAAAAAAAAAATGTAAATCCAAATTAAAATTAAATTTTAGCCCATTCAGCCTTATGAATACAAAATATACATACTTTTACCGAATGCTATTTAAATGGTAAATGGAGCTTACTTATATAGCGCTTTCTAGCCCCCATGAGGGACCCCAAGGCGCTTCACAGTACCAACCATCCACCCATTCATACACCGGTAGCGGTGGCTGCCATGCAAGTCGCCAGCCAGTCCTACCGGGAGCAGCTCGGGGTTAAGTGTCATGCCCAGGGACACAATGAGGTATGCAGTGACTGGGGATTGAACCAGGGACCTTCCGGTCCTGAGCCGGCTGCTCTGCCTCTACACCATCCCAGCCCCAAATTATTAAATTAAATTATAGCTTGAGCTATCCTGCTGAACTTTATTATTACTTTTTTTTTTTTCACATTGAAATGTCAGAACCATCTTATCATGACTGAGAAGAATTAAGTGTTCATGTTAGAACAACTCTTCTTTATGGCTGGCTCCATGATGACACAATCTTAACAGGAAAATGCACCTACTCTCCCAACACATTGCACATTTCTCATGATAATTTTGTAGTGATGAACGCAGCCAAATTCCAAACTGTTTCAACCAGTCATCTGTCATAATCGAGACGATGCAGTGCCAGGGAATCAGCTGACTGGACTGCAAACCAGTCAAGTGATTCATTTCAACAACAAAACAGTTTGTGTTTTGGACATCACATGATTTCTTCCACACCAAAACAAGCTCTGATGCAGTGTTCCGGTGCAATTGTACTTCAGGGTTTGAAACAAGTATCAAAGCTTTCGGTTTATACTGCCATCACTGGGTAGGTGTGCGTTTCTCCTGTTCTGTGGCCAGCCAGGGAGCTTAGGAATTGTAATTTTTGTTTTGGCAGATAAGAGGTGATTTTTATTTTTTATTTTTATTTTTCCTAGCTAGAAGGAGCATTATTTTGTTTGTTGTTTTGGCTTTGGAGACCCTTAAGTTCATGGTTTCTCTTCTGTCTGCAGAAGACTAAATTATTATAATACCAAATTGGGCTATTTTAGTCATTAACTTTGCGTTTAGTTTACAATTTGTTACACCCAGTGCCTCCTAGACTCAGTCCAGGGGTTGTAACAGCATCTAACCATCATCTGAAAATATTCAAGTTTCAAATTTTAAAGTTGCACATCTTTTGATGCAACACATGATAAAGAAACAAAAAGTTAAAGAAAAATAAAATGTTAATGCTTTATGTCCAACTAAAAATCATGCAAACCCTCTGTTTAATACTAATTTTCTTCCCCCCTGCACAATACAGTAGTTGTAAAACCAGATTTGTAATAAATAAATAAAATAAATAAATAAAAATAATAATAAATAAATAAAAATGTTCAAATACAGTATGTGCAGCAGGTGAGTAAATTTTGGAGAAAAAAAAAACAGGAAAATTACAGGTTTGAGGAGGAGCAGGGATAAACAGAGAAGGGGTTTCTGTGCTGTAGGTACTGCGTGAACATTATTCAAAATGATCTATGAGCACAGAAACCATGAGCACGGTGGCAGCTGAAAATTTTAAAGAGCTTCTTGGTGAGAAGCATACAAGTTTGAATTCTAATTAGGTTTGCAATTATCTTGACACCCGACCGATGTTAGAAGGATAAAGCTGGCAGTTTTGAAGTAACATTAGCAGCAGTGATGCTGGTAACATGCAGGTCTAATGAATGCTAAGTAAAAATGAGAGATTAGTACTGTATTATGAGGATTTACCGCAGTTTGGGAAATTATTTTTCTTTCTTGACGTCACATTATGTATTAGTGCAAATACGTGACTCAAATACCAAAAAAAATCTATTTCTGTCAAAATGTTTGAATTAGAGATTTGTTTGGTTTTATGCAATTATTAAATGAAAATGAGAGGGAAATTCAGACAAGTTTTAATCTAGAATTTTTAAAGGTTTAACATGTGGTTTAAAAGAAACCTCTTTAGATCGTTAAATCTGTCGGTGATGGCAGGTGGTTATAATCATCCTAAAGACATGGGGAAAATTGGAGCGTGAAGGCTTGAAGCACAATCACCTGGAGTGATAACAGGTGAAGGTATAGCAGACTGAGGAAATGTACTGAAAAGGCTGATGGAGGGAAAGGTGAGGAGAAACTAAACACAAGTAACACAAACAAATGCAGAAGAAGTAAACACACCAAACATATATGACAAATATAAATTATCTGGAACATATGTGGACAAATATGGCTCAGGGGGCCAAAAGCGGCCCTTAGACAATCTCCATCCAGCTCCCAACATCTCTAATGAGGAAAATAAATAAATAAATAAATAAATAAATAAATAAATAAATACAATAAGTAAATACAATAAATAAATAAATACAATAAATAAATAAATACAACAAATAAATAAATACAATAAATAAATACAATAAATAAATAAATACAATAAATAAATAAATAAATACAATAAATAAATAAATAAATACAATAAATACAATAAATAATTACAATTCATACAATAAATAAATACAATACATACAATAAATAAATACAATACATACAATAAATAAATACAATACATACAATAAATAAATACAATACTGTACATACAATACATACATTTAAGAAAAACATCAGTCAACCAGTGAATCCAATGTTCAAAATCAAATTTTAATACGTATTGATTTTAAAAATCAATACAGTATTTATAGATCTATCTTAAACAGTCAAATCAAAAGGTGCACAAAGTGCTTCACAATACAAAAGCCAAGACCAAGCAATGCACAAAAGTGTCAGAATCAATATTAACAAATTATATTCTAAGTAAACATTGTGTGTTGTTTGCTAAATCTAAATTTGTTATTTTAATATAGACTAACATGTTAAATAAGCTTTTGCATTTTGATTTGAACTTTTTTTGTAAAATTAAAATGACAAGTTTTCAAGTTGTGGTGTTAACTGCTTTCTGACATAAATTATTGTATTTTGTTTTAAATAAATTTAAAGTTATACTCTTTTTATTATTATTATTTTAGCTCATATTTATGTGTTTTATAATTTTTCTTTCTATCCAGTACAAGTTCTGCATTTTTTTAAGTTTGTTAATGCCACGTAGAGGATAAATCTAAACCACCAGAGTAGATTAAAGCAAAGTGATCTGGAGAATATCAAAGCATGAGTGTCTCTATGTATTTATTGGGGATCTGGTCAAAAAAAACATAAGGCTTTACCTTCACCATAATTTATAGTTAGGGAAATGCCTCAAACAGAAGCTTCGGGTTTGAAGTCCGCCACAACTCTCGACAGCTTACAGGTCAACTTTTCATCCTCCAAATGAATTCCTCCTCCTTGTCAGCCTGTGGCAGTATGATCTAATTTAGGCAGAGTTATCATTCTCATCAGAAAGGACAGTCCCCTCCACTGTTTGTCTGCCCACCTTCTGACCACAGGTTAATGAATAATAATAAATAATAACACACAATTGATTATGCTCTGAGTGTTTAGTGTGACAGCTACTTGCTCAAACGAGAACCCATCACCCAAGGGCAGCAGAGAGCTGTGCAAAGGAAATGCATTCGTCTTCATTATCTTCAAAATCATCAAGGGTCCTTGAGCCAATTGGATTATTCTGAAGTCCTTACCCACAATTGATTGGTGTGCTGCTGAGTGGGAACAGCCTCTGAGATGAGTGTATCTAACAAGATTACCTTTTCCGAGGGTGAGTCGTGTTTTTGAGGATCACCGAATGAACTGAAGCAATTTTCTTACAAGTTATCTCTGTTGAGCTGTGGAATATCTTTGTGGCATCAACAAAGGGTGTGGGAGTCTAGAAAAAGTCTGCACACTAGGTTTTGTAACATGGGTTGGATTTGCAATTAGTCGTCGAGCAATAATATTCCGTTGGACAGTCCAAAACCCATGACCACATGTCATGAGTACACTCACGATGTCTGAGTCACTGTGACTAGCCACGCTTGGGGAAAATAAACATTATATCTCAGCTTGATGAAGGCTACAGAGCAGGGATCCATAAGCATAATGAGAAGATCTGACAAAAACATACACATTTTATCAAAAATAATAGTGTCAAGTTATGTTGTGCATTTGAACTTGCCCTGCATGGCCATGATGAAAGTGAAAGCCCAGACAATCTGTTAGGGAGTTTAATTATAAAGACCATCTCACAGTCCACATGTCCATCGGCAAGCATGCTTCTCCCATGACTTTCTAATGAAGGTAGTGGCACATGCCTGTGAAATCACTTATTTGTAACTTATGCTGTTTTAAAGAGACACCACACAATTACCACTGTTATATTTCTTGACAATGTTTCACCTTTTTGGAAACCTGTTTCTTGAGAAAATGCTTGCTTTTTAATAGTGATGCTGTAAAACTTGACAATGTATGTATACACATCCCCAAGAAACCTAATGTAAGTCTAAGTACAATACAAAACTTTTACTATAAAATTTTAAAGTAATGCAATTCAGGGAACATAATGCACATATAGGCAAAATTGGTGCACCTTTTTTAATTGGTTTAGTTTCACTGAAGTATTCTCATCATCCCTCCAGCTAAACTGTTAGTCGGATGACTCTTATTTGTTTTACTGTGGGTATATTTTTTAAGTTTAATACCCTTTTCGAGGTAGCTACGGATATTTAGTTCCTCTTTCTGTAAGTTTGCATTCTTGTAAAGATGCTCAATGCAGTTTTTTTTTTTTTTACAATTAGCTGCCATTAGACTAAATGTATTCCTGCATTTTAAAGTAAAATTCTATCCATATCATTAGATGCAATGCCAGCATGATTAATTTCTGACAAATTTTTCCATTTCACCATCTCAAAATCAGTCCAACTGTAATCAGTAAACGTTGTAAGTGTGGTCTGTGAAAGGTCATTAGCTGTAGTTTGTTTGATCTGCAGTTAAAAGGTGCAATAATGCTCACAATCAGTCAAGTTTTGAAGGTGCCATCAGAGAATATTGTTGAAAATCAGGCTTTAAGGTGCTGAATGAAATTTGACTCCCACATTGGCCCTGATGGTAATGACAATCAAAAGCTCAATCAGTGAAATAAAATATGTTTGATTTATTTAAGAGTAAAAACAAACTAGAACTAAGATAGATGAAGAATCCAAGTCAGGGATTCATTAATATTAAATGCTTCTAGTCCAAGACTATAGATTCAGGTTGTCTTTGTGTTCATAGTGTCATATCCACTAAACAAAGGCAAGTTCTTTTTTCCTCTTCCTCTGAACTTGATGCTACAGACAAATTCCGAACCTGTACATCACCACCCACCCATCCATCCATTGTCTTCTGCTTGTTCTGAAGTTGGGTCATGGGGGCAGCAGCTTGAGCAGGGAGGCACAGCACCTCTTCCATCTCTTCTGGGGGGACCCCAAAGCCTTCCCACGTCAACCTAGAGGGAGTCTCTGCAACATATCCTGAGTCTTCCCAGTCGGACATGCCCAAAGCACCTCCTTAGGGAGGCAGCCAGGGGACATCCTTACCAGATGCCTGAAGCACCTCAACTGGCTCATCACGATGTGGAGGAGCAGTGGTTCTACTATGATTCTCTCCTGGATAACTGAACTTCTCATCCTATCTGTAAGAGAGTCCAGCTACCCTGCAGAAGAAACTCCTTTCAACATCCTGTGTCTGCAATATCATTCTTTCGGTCACTACCCAGACCTCATGACCATAGGTGAGGGTAGGAACGTAGACTGACCGGTAAACAGATAGCTTTGCCTTACAGCTCAGCTCCCTCCTCGTTACAACGGACCAGTACAGAGTCCACAATACTGCAGATGCTGCACCAATCCATCTGCCAATCTCAAGCTCCATTCTTCCCTCACTCATGAACAAAACTCCAAGATACTTAAGGTCCTCCACTTGAGGCAGCACCTCACCCTTGACCTGAAGAAAGAAATCCACCCTTTTCCGGTTGAGGACATGGCCTCAGATTTGGAGGTGCTGATTCTCATCCCAGCTGCTTCACACTCTGCTATGAACCGCTCCAGTGAAGATAATGGTGCACTGATGCTAACAGGACCGCATCATCTGCAAAGGGCAGAGATGGGATCCTCAGATATTCAGATTCAGACTTTCTTTATTGTCTTTTCACCACATGTGATGGAACGAAATTATGCACACAGGGTCCCAGTTACATCCAACAATAAAATGTAAAAAAAAAAACAGTAATAATATCTAAGATAAAAATAAATAAATAAATGAAAATCAGCTAAAATATGCTAAGCACTAGTAGCATAAAAACAAACAATATGCTGAACAGCAGCATGGACATGAGGCTGTGTGAGCAGATGAGCATGAATGGACGCAGCAACATGAAACGGATCAGCAGCAACATGAAACAGATCAGCAGCAACATGAAACAGATCAGCAGCAACGTGATGTGATTCTTCAGTGATTCTTCTGGTTAGATATTCATGATTTTAACAGCCTCAGGGTAGAAGCTATTCCTCAGTCTAGTGGTTCTACACTTAGTGCTCCTTAACCTCCTAAGGAGTGCAGGGCAAAAAGTGTGTGTGCTGGGTGAGTGGGGTCCTTCATGATGCAGGTGGCCCTCTTCCTGCATCTGTAGGTGTAGATGCCACCTGTACAAAACATCAGGATAAATTCCAAATTGTGAGCTTAAATATATTTCCATTCTCCTGTTTGGACCCTGAACTGAGTAGCCACAACTCTCCTACAAGAAAGCCACATTCCCACATCACGCATTTTGCTCTGGAAGTCGTTGGAGTACATTACACAGCTGCCTCGGTGTTATATACTGGTGACTAACCTCTTTAGTAGACTGCCAAGCTCCCACGTTGCAAAAAAGCTGTTGCATTTTCTTTGGCCTCTGTTGAAAGAGAGAAATAAAATCTGATCTCCCTCCCACCACAGTACTCAAGTCTTTTAAATGTGCTTAGAAATATGGATTATGTGTAAATAAGCCTTTAGTGTAAAGTCAGAACCTAAATGCATAATTGCATGTTTTCCTGTCATAACTTTCTGCAGAAACAAAATGAAACAGCAGTTGACAATATGTTACAGAAATATCCAGCTGAATATTCACATTGTTGCAAGGTGGTCTAACTCCACATGTGATAAGGTCAGGAAACATTGATGGGTCAGCGATAAGAACGCTGTCTTTTGTGCTGAAACATAAGAAGATTATATCTGTCAATCCCTGCCCTTACTTACTTATTCTGTCATTTCAGCTAAGGATTATTCTGATCTGCTTAGAGCAAATAGGATTTCAGAAACTGTACACTTTAAGTTGATACAACACACAAAATGTCACTTTCGCTGTATGGTGATGTAATGAATTACGTGTCTAAAAATTTACATACGTTTTGTTGAGGATACATGAAAATGGCTCATCATTTTTAAACACATCCAATTCACTATATTTTGCAAATACACCTCCAGAGTTTTCAAATCTTCCAGGACTTCAATAATTTCTGCAACCCTGAAGGCAATCATTTAACATTTGGCTCTACAAGTGGAAATCTGCTCCAAGCTCTCTTGACATTCTTATCCTACTTCAGCTGCACCAAGTCAAAGGCATGCACAAATAACACGAGGCAGCCTGGAGGTTACATCAGCATTTGTTTCCCTTTAACCCCCATGAAGCTACAATTCCTTAAACAGCTGTTTTTTTCCACATCTTTAGTTGCCTATGGGCTATGTCTCCAACTAATTACAATATCTTGAGAATGTGCAGCCAGTGATGAGTAAAACAGGTGTGCAGCTGGAGGGCCCTGCTAACTAGGATTTCACACCACAATTGAATGAATGCACTCGGTAATTGGGTGACCAAGGAAATACCCAGAGGAAGTTAGAGCTTAAAAAAAAAAAAATCTAGTTTTTAGCATTTGGTCTGAATCTTCAGACTATGATGCAATCTTTAATTGCTTTTTCCCCTCCTTTGATTAAGATTGTGATCAGCATTTAATGTAAATGTTCTTTTTTCAGAAATAGTGCTGGGAAATTTTGCTGATGAGAATGTCACATCATTAAACATCTATCTTTTTTTTTTTTTTTTTTTTTTTTTACTGGTGGAGAAAAAAATGTAACCTTTTTGTGTTTGGTACTTAGACCAACGATGGCAGTATTTTATTATTATTATTACTTTTTATGTTTTACTCTTTTTTTATTATTTTATTTATTTATTTTTTTGGTGTTAAGTCTGCCTGACTTTGCAAATTGATTATTTTTTTCTCCCCTTTTACTGTATTTTGAACAGTTGTCTCTGAAATTTATAAAGTTACCATAAAAAAAAGCCACATGTTTGGATTTTATCTGTTTACAGAAAGTATAATTTTAGGTTGTTAAATGATTAGTTATGATTAAACCTCTTTTTCCACATAATGCATTGTCTTTCCTCCAGCTTCAATTATTTTGTTTCATTTTATTTGACTTGCCCTAACAAACTGTTAGTTGATTTATCTTATTTATAAATTAAGTTTATTTAAGAAAATCCAGAATAAATTTAACATGTTTCACTGTGACCAACATAAATGTTAAACTAAATGATTGATATGATAAACTCTATGTGCTTCCAGTGAGGCGTCCCGCTGAACTCTTCATGTTTCTTTACCTCATAGTTCAGCTCCTGCCCCTCCCACTCACCTGATCTTCATCCCCCAGGTGTTGCCAGTGTCTCTCGCCATTAGTTTTCTTTTAAAGCAACAACCCAGCACACATGTCAAGTTATTGCGGATATACAGTGTATTTAGAAAACAACAAAATATTGAAGTAAATGGATTCTGACCTTAGTATAAGGTTACAAACCTTCTTTTGCTTTGACATTTTATATTCTTAAGTACTCACCTTATACTCCAAAAAGGTCTCAGCTCCAAACCTAATATGGTGTTTAATAGAATTTTACTTGCAGCCATTTGTTTTGAAGGTAAACTTTAAAGGCTGCATGGATTTCAGAATGTGTATTTTCGTGTTATGAATGAGATCCAGGAATTCTCAGAACCCAGAGGGACAATGGGTCATCTTAAATGACTTCTTGGGAACAGATAAGTGCAAACAAATGGTCATTTTGTTGGCAGGAGCAGGCTAGCTTCAGGGCCAGTGCAGACGTATGGCTGAAAATGTATGAAATCATTTATGTGGCAAAAAGACCTCTCCTTGGGAAGATTGAATCTCAAGTTGCACCACTGGCTGGCTACATTTTATTGTGGATTACTCTTTATAAGCAGTGAACTGCAAAATGCATCATGCTAAACTGGTGCCTTGTAATTTGAGATTTAAATACTGTTTTGTACTGGTTAAAGGTATAATTTTTCAATAGTCAGTCAGGATAGTCACGCTATAAAGAGCTGCAACAACAACAAATACATGAATAAAATGGGTGAAAAGACAGCGAAAGTCTTTTTTTCTTCTTCTTTTAAACATGTTCAAAAATGTGGTGGAAACAAAACAAATTTAAAATACAAGAATGTACAGCACCTTGGAAATAAATAATTGATTTGAAACATTTGCAAAACATTGTCTATAACTTCAAATATGATACACTTGTAGGTTTGCCATCAACATACCACTCACATAATATGACAGTAAAAACACTTCTTTTAGCTCAGTGAGGAGAGATGGTATTTGGCCAATTACTGTAAAGTTTATAGTAAAGGAAAACTGAGGAGGTCAGGTTAAACATTTAGCCTCACCCCTACAAAAGCAGTTGATTGCAGAAAGGCCATCAAGACACAGATTCCCTGAGGAGTCCTGAATGAGACTGTAGCCGTGAGCTTACAACTGTTATTTGGTAGAAATCTTCTCATCTGCTATCCACATTAAAAACTGAACAGAGGTGAGCTGATTTTACAAAAATATATGAGCAACACAGTGTAGTCGCTCGTTTATCGCAGGGGATCCGTCCCCTGAAGATCCAGGATAAGTGAAAAAACGCAAACTAGGAATAGTAGTACAAGTAAAGTCAAAGAAAGGTTCAATACAGAAACAACTGGACTTTATTTTTGTATGAAAACGTTTCGGTCCCTATCCGAGG
>JARVLU010000624.1:16189041-16202742 GCA_031762415.1 Simpsonichthys santanae
TTATTCATTCAACCTTTATTTAGGCAGGTTAATCTCATTGAGCCTTGAGGACTCATTTACAAGAGAGACCTGGCTAAAACTAAGGATGATGACAACAACAACAATACAACAAAAATGTTTCCTTGAACAATCAACAATAGACAATCATAAAAGAGAAGTACAGATTTTATTTTATTTTATTATTATATATATATTTTATATATTATATATATTTTTTTATTATAATCATCAATATTAAAGTAAACATTTGAAATATATCAGGCTGTGTGTAATGAATGAATATAATATACAAGTTTCACTTTGTGAATGGAATTACTGAAATAAATCAACTTTTTCATGATATTTTAGTTTTATGACATCACCTGTATATGATCTGCAACAAGCAGAGACAAGATGCTGAGATTCCCACACCTGAAACCACTTTCTGCTGAGAGGTCTTGTCTTTGAAGACCCCAGACAGATCAAAGACAAGGGTCAGCCCTGGCAAAGTCCAACCAGCAGTGCTGAGGATGTAGAAACAGTTCCTGCTTTGGTTATCCATGGAACAGGCATCTCTTACAAGTGACCTGGAACACCATATTCCTATAGGACCTACATGAAACCTCGGAAAACATGGTCATAAACCTTCTCCAGATATGCAAAACCCATGTAGACTGAAAAGTCAAACTCCCACCACCTCTTTAGCAATTCCACATGGGGAAAGATCTTGTCCACTGTTCCAGAACCAGGGCAAGGCCACGCTGCTCTTCTTGAGTCCAAAGTTTGACAATCAATTGGAGCCTCTCTTCCAACACCTTAAACATCTCCAGGGAGACTGAGGCTGAGAAGTGTGATCCCTCAATAGCTGAAACTTATTCTACAGTCCCCCTTTGTAAAAATAAAATAAAATTGATACATCCATCCAGGTCTGCCACTCTGCATGTGTTGTCCCAGTCCTGTATGTGACATTGAAGAGACATGTCAACCATGACAGTCACACAATATCCAGAGCATCTCAGGACAAATCTAATTTGAGACCTGGCACCCTCCCTCCAGCTGTTTAACTACCTTGTGGACCTCAGCAATAACAATCAACTCATCTTCCCTAAAGTCTTCAGACTCTGCCTCCTCAAAGGTGGACCTTCCAGAATAAGTAGATGCTTCAAGTTCTACTTCCACCATTTGACAATATCCCTAGCTCAGGTCAACAGTTTCCCCCTCAAACAGAGGCTGTCTGAGTCATCAAATGGTTTGCCAGAATGTCCTCAAGGCCAATCAAAAGATCTTCTCCATGGTCCATTCGAATCCGTCCCATGCTCAAACCACAATGTACCCATCAGCTGCTTCAGGAGTCCTTCAGGTCAGCCAAGCCCTACAGGCCTTTTTCTTCAGCTTGATGGCATTCTATTTAAAATTTGTTTGACCAAAGTTGCTCAATTTTATTTTATTTATTATTTTTTATTGTCTCTTCTGTTTTAGCTAGCTAATTGGTACATTTAGTTTTTAGTTATTAAATTCAGCAGCTTCTTTTAAACATTGTTCTGCATCTGCTAATTTTGTCTAATGTTTTGCTGATTTTAGCTTTAGCAAATAGTTTACGTACATTGATAGATACAAATGTGTTCATTTTAGCATAAGCTTTGCTAAATTTAGCTTCCATATTGTATTGTTAATTTTAGTCTTTGTTTTGTGAATCTTCACCTTAACATCTGTTCTGATCATATTTACTGCAGCTTTGATAATGTTGCCATCTGCTTTTTTTTTTTTTTTCTTACCATTTTCCCTTTTTTATTTTGGCATCTGTTTTGCTATTTTGACACCATTCTGCTAATTGTATTATGTTTTATTAAATTAGCTACTGTTTTATTGCTTTTAATTTTTTGCTCGTGTTCTAATGCTTTTACCTTCTTTTTTTTCTTCTTCTAATTGTAATGTGTTTTGCTCATCATAGCCACTGATTTAATTATTTTAGCCTGTGTCCATTTTAGCTCTATGTTCTGCTTTTGTAATTTTAACAACTGAATTTTAGCTTCTTCAGCAAATTTCAACAGTCATTTAGCACTCATTATTCATACAACATTTTTTTACAGATAACATCATTTCTCTAGTTCTAATTTTTTTCAGTTTGTGTTCCCCCGCAAAAAAATATAAAAATAAAATTGATAATACATCAATATAAAGAACTGTCTCATTACAAAGGTCTGTATGTTTGAGGACTTGTGTGTTTTGCTTTATTACCGTGATCTTTGACATATTCGTCCCAAAAAACTTTCTGAAAATAGAAGCAAGAAAAGATGACTCGGTGAGGTGGGTTCTTTCAGAGTCTGGTTTTTTTTTTGTGTCTTTTTCAGATACAATTTTGTACAAATGACCCTCATTTCTTTGTGCTTTTCTTCCAAAGAGACAGACTGTGAGATACTTTAATTAAAATGTTTTTGATCGGGCGTTCTTTAGGCTTTCTTAAGGTCTGTCTTTGAATTTTGGCAGCTTTTTCACTCATGTTTAGTTCACTGCTTGACTATATTTAGTTTTGTTGCCAAAATGCAAAAGTGGACAGTTACTGGTATATTTTCCTCTGTGTGTGTGTGTGTGTGTGTGTGTGTTTTCTTGCATGTGTCTGCAAAATATCTTATCATCATTACCATCCTTATCTTTACCCACTTCTTCCATTTTGGGTCACGGGGGTCGCCGGTGCCCATGTCCAGCAATCACTGTGCGAGGGGCGGGGGACACCCTGGACGGGTCGCAGGTCCATCAGAGTATTTCCTTACGTCCAAATGTTTTCGGCACAGTTATGCCTATAGCTCCATCAGTCATTCATTGAGAGGTGGGGTGCACCCTGAACAGGCCACCACAAAGCTGTGCACGAATGAACAAGACAATCGTCCACACTCGCACCTCAGGACAACTCAACACATGCAATTTACCCAACATGCAAGTTTTTGGATTGTGGGAGGAAAGAAGAGTGCCCAGAGAAAACCCACAGCTGAACTGGCCCAAAACACAATCGAGCTGGGAATTCAACCTTCCTCAACACCAGTGTTCAGTAAAATCCAACAGTCTTCAGTCAGGTCATCTGGACGGTTTGTATTTTGTGCTGAGACGTTTCGCCCTCCATCCAAAGGGCTTCATCAGTCTGAGGAACCACCAAACAAAACTGATTTCTCACCAACACCTTACTCCAAAGTGGAAAAATAAACTGTTATGTTGGTGCCAAGACGGTCTCTGGGGCCCGCCCTCTCCCTCGTCGACAGTCATGTCAAAGTGGTTCAAAACACCAAAGTTCATGCTCAGTAATCCAGGTAATATAAACCTGATGAAGCCCTTTGGATGGAGGATGAAACGTCTCAGCACAAAACAGAAACCGTCCAGATGACCTGACTGAACGTTGTTTGACTTTATACCTGGATTATTGACTATGGTGTTTTGAACCACTTTAACATGACTGTCGACGAGGGAGAGGGCGGGCCCTGGAGGAGAGGGCGGGCCCTGGAGGAGAGGGCGGGCCCCAGAGACCATCTTAGCACCATCATAACAGTTTTTTTTTTCCACTTTAGAGTTAGCTGTTGGTGAAAAATCAGTTTTGTTTGGTGGTTCCTCAGACTGATGAAGCCCTTGGGATGGAGGATGAAACGTCTCAGCACAAAACAGAAACCGTCTAGATGACCTGACTGAACATTGCTGGACCTTCCTCAACCTTCTTGCACCAGTTCTAACACACTGTACCACCATGCAGCCCGTCCTTGGTCAAAGAACTGAATTACTCCAATTTGCAGATTAGTGCATCAAACAGTTTGAATGTTATAACAAACGAGTTTTTGTGCAAATAATTTGGAACAATTAATTTTTGAGGAAAACACAAATTTGCTGGCTTAAAAATGGCTAAAGTAGAACTTTGTGTGCAAATAATTTGAGAGGTAAATAATAAAGTTTGTGCAGTTTGATAAAGCTCCTTACTTGTTGCTTTGAAGGACATAAGATCAGTCCAGTCATGGCACACAAAGATTTATTTATCTTAAAAGGATCCAGCTGAGTTCTGACTCCAAGGCCTTGCTGCTGAGGGCTTCATCTGGGCCTCCTCTGCAAGTGTGAGCATCAAATTTCATTTTGTCAGTAGAAAGCAGTCACTAGGGAGAGTGTTTACTGCCTTTCCATTTAAAAGAGAAACAAGTTTTCCTCAAGCCTGCTGCTTTCTGCATGGTTAGTTCCTGAACGCCGCTCTAATGGAAGGCAACCCTCTCAGCAGCAGAACCAGCGGTGTGGTGCACGGCAGAGAAGACCATGTTGGGGAAGTGCTTGAATCCTCCTCAGAACAAACAAGCCCAGTTTTAGTGGGAAGACTTGGTCACCATGCTGCCTTTAGTGGAAGTGAGGCTGTTAAAATGGAGTTTTTAGTCTCACTGCTTCTGCTTTTTACAAAAAATAAAAATAATGTCCACTTCACTATTAGAGTCCTTGGGTGTCCTGAAAAGTGCTTTTAAATAAAATTATTATTATTATTATTATTATTATTATTATTATTATTATTATTATTATTATTTATTATTATAAATTTCAATGACTAAATTTTTCTGAAGTTTAGTTTTAGCACAAGTATTGTGTGTTGGTGAGATTTGTATGTGCACGATGATTATCATACGATTGTAATGAGCTAAAATAAGAAGGTCAACTTGTTTTTTTTTCCTTCCAAACTTCTCTTAATTTAAAAATTATCCACATCTTTGTTTGGAATATATTAAATCCCACCATTGCGTTTTTGTTTTTTTGTTTTTCACCAAATTTTTCAGAAATTTCCTAATTTTATTATATTTGTTTTAATGAACTGATTTTTTTAAATTCCACTATTTGCTCGCACTTTGACGGTTTCATAAAAATGCATGTGTGCTTTAGTAAATAAATCTTTTGAGCATCATAAGACTCAGTGTTGTTCTGACTGTGTCCACTTTGTCACATGACCCTGCTGTAATTGACTCGTTGGACACTGACCACATTTGACCAGGTCTTTTAAATGTTCATCAATAATTAAAACATTTTCTCTATAACAATAAAAACACAACGATTGAGATAAAATAAACTGAGTGTTGACGTTTGACTGAATTCACAAGCTCAACAACCAGTTGAGTAATATATTTTTGTTTGTAAGTATATAGAGATATAAAAGTAGTAATAGTTTAATAAAGGCGCCAGATTTTAAATTATTTTCTTCAAAACCTCCGTTAAAAACATTAGGATTTACAGAATGTTTTGACATTTCACTTTTAAATCATGTGTGCAGGTTGTTTATACAAAGGTTTTAAAAAATAAAATAAAATAAAAAATACAATAAAAATTCTGGATGCCCATGTCTGTCGTTCTGTATGGATGTGTGTGTGTGTGTAACGTTTTTGAAAGTTCAAGGAAGTTTAAATAATATGCTTTAAAATTATACATTTATTGAGAAATGTTAAAATCTGTTTTTAGTGACTGTATTATTAGGAAATTGCAGCACAAAAAGACCAATTTTTATATTTCTGCTGAACATTTTCAGTTAAATAACAGATGTTTCCCCTGAAGTTTGTGCTTCTGACAAAATAAAACATTAGCTGAGGTAACTCACAGACACCTCCATGTAAATCAGTCTCTGAAAACAATAATGATAATAAATATATAAATAAATAAATAAATAAATAATTGTTAGGAAGAGAATAAGCAATGGAGACACCACATGTGTGTAACCTGCCATGGCTGATCCTCCCAGTCTTCAAAAGCAAATGAAGAGCTAAGAGTTGCCAGAACATGAGATTTTTTTAAAGAAAGACACCCGCCTTCCTTCAGCAGTCGACCCCCCACTGAGCAAACCCCCCCCCTCTCCACCAATCTCATTTCCACCAATCAATAGACGCAGACATCTGAGGACGACGAGCAGGCAAAGCCCGAGCTTTTCTCCTTTTCTTTTCTTTTAATGTTAGAAACAAACATGTTCCTGACCTGTTGTTTGGTGCTTGAAACAGAACAACTCCAGATGTGGCAACACATCAAACCGTCCAGCTTTGCACTCCACACTTTTTATCTTACAGAACAGGAATCTATATTTGCCTGATGGAAGAGCAATTATTTATCAGTTCATCTGTCATCTAAATCAAATTCTGCTCTCATTGGACTTTTACTTAAAGGGTGACGTGTGAGCACAGAGAAGAGGATGTGTCTGATTTTATGGGATGTTTAGCTGTAACCCTGTTGACAAGTTGAAGTTCTGGGCTCCAGGGTGAAGTTCTGGGCTCCAGGGCTGCTCCTGAAGACCAGATGGTGGAGCCAAAAACTCACAAGTGAACAATTCTGCTTTCTAATTCGTTCAAAGACCAGTTTCTTGAATGGCTCTAAAAAGTGTGATGTATTTGTGCGTTCGTGAATGTTTGTGCGTGGACATGTGGGAGTGCTTGTGAGCATAAAAGCTCATGTGTGCACGTGTTTACCCTCTGCTGAAAACACTCGCTTGAGAAACAGAGTACAGGCTCATTTTCTCAGCCGGCCCCACTGGCTGCTTCTGGGCCATGGATGAATAATGGCTGAATTCAAGTGTGAAACACAAACACATTCCACACACGCTGCAAAGCTGATGGCCAGAGCAACACAACCACGTCTGGAAATTAAGAAAGCTCGCTGACACAACATCTGGGTGGCTGATGGTCACGCTTCAGAGTGAAATAAAATCATATCCTCCTGGATATTGGTGAATGCTTGACAAAACCCTAACTGTGTTTTAGACGTGCATGAGTAGCGTTGCCAAATAAGTCCGTCTGACGAGAAGCATTTTGTTTGTGGTGATTGTGCAGAGGAACATCTGCATTTTCAGACTCAGTGTCTCTGCGACGGCAACGGTAGTTTCTTTACTTGAAATATTTTTAATTTTTTATATTTTCCATTATAAAACCAAGAAATATGTTTGTATGGCTCAATTTTGCTTATGTGTGGCCATCCATCCATCCATCCATCCATCCATCCTCTTACCTGTTTCATCCTTTTTGGGTCACGGAGGTCACTGGTGTCCATGTCCAGCAGTTACTGTGTGAGAGGTGGGGGACACCCTGGACAGGTCTCCAGTCCATCACAGGGACACAGAGACAAACGAGACACACATTCACTCTCTCACTCACACCTAGGAACAATTTAGAGTGACCAATCAGGCTAACATGCATGTTTTTGGTCTATGGGAGGAAAACGGAGTACCCGGTTAAAACCCATGCATGCATGGAGAGAACATGCAAACTCCACCCATAAGGCCCCCCTGCAGGCCAGGATTTGATCTGGTGACCTTCTTGCTGAGAGGCAACAGCTCTACCAACTGATTCACTGCACTGCCTGAAAAATTATCATATATTGTGTTTTATTGCACTTTATGATCAGAAAATAGTGGCTTCCAAATATTAAAAGCAATAAAGTTTAAAATATAATTAGTCATCAGTTTCAGAGAACAAATCAATTCATTCAACTATAAATGCAATGCATATTGACAATACATATATTTAAAGTATGTTTAGATTCTTGATGCTCTATGAGGACAAAGTGAAGAGTTCCAACATAAATTCAATGTACAAAGTAGCACATATTGTATTTTTCTAGCCCTAAAATAAAGACATGACTCAGTAAAAAAAAAATATAGTTTTATTATGAATATAATATCAAAGCTGTTGGTTGTTAAACCTAAAAAAAAAAAAAAAAATGAGCAAGTCATTTATGAGAATTTCCACATTTGTATTGTGTTTTTCTAAACTGACAGTGCAACTCACAAAGTCCTGAAAATACAGTGTTGTGATTTCCTGAACCTGCTGATGCTTCAGGTTTTACTAGGAGTTGGTAGAAAAACATGCAGCAAGGGAGATGTGTGGACCAAAAAACTTCCACTAATGAGAAAGCTCAAGAGAGCAGACAGACAGGTCAGTATAGCAGTCAGATTGATTATATCCTGTAGTAGGTGGACACTGTGACACTGTGAAATGGAGTTTGGCTCAACTTTTAGTCATTATCATTTCCACCTTTCTGCAGCAACAAATCATCATGGTTGGACAAAAAAAGGACCTGGAAATAGATAGTTGAAGTCTCGTTGGTCAAAAATATGGTATGAGCTCATTAAAAAAACAGACAATCAAGAGCTATTCGCAAATGAAAACATACAAATTGCTGGAAAAGCTAGAAACTTGACACTTTTAAAAATATACTGTACTTGAATAGACATCTGTTGGTGTGAGAATGTTTTGGACTAAAGCAAAGAGGCCGTCCAAATTGTTTGCATCTAAAGACTTTTATATATATATATATATATATATATTGTATATGTATGAGTTTGAACTATCATGTCCACAAGGCTAAAGCTGCCTCACACTGGCTTCATGTCTGATCACAGTCCAACTTCACTGGGGATTTGGTGGATCATGGTACATCGTGGCTGAATGTCCAGCTAACAAATCCACTCTTGTCATTAGAGCACAATCTGTATGGAGTATTTCCAACATCGTCCAATTCCTGACAATAAAAGCAGTAAAAAGGACGGTCTAATGATACATTATTTTCCAAAAAAAAAAAAAAACATAGCTGCGTTCGTGTGTCACAGCCAGCCTTATGTAGGCCTACATTTTAATACTTTTCATGTTGTAGCTGTCAACCAATCTTTTCATTTCTCATGCAAACATTTCAGAGAGCTCTGTGGTAGAAATTGCCTGTCTTCCATGAGTTGGCTTTCACTTTGAGCTATTTTAGAACCTGCCTAAAGGCATTATTGAACATATTTCACTTAAATAAATGAAGGGAAAAAAAAATGCTAACATATCTGCATGCTGAAATTTTCAATAAAAGTGTCATGGCTTTACTCTTAAGCAGTGGTAGTCTATGTGATATGCAGGTATATGTAGTATACCCACTAGAAAAGCTTAAGAATTTCACTATACCCATTTAAAAATGCCCAGTGATGCATGGCATATCATTAGACACATGTAATTAATATGTTAAATGACAGCTAAACACTTCTGTAACAATCTATCGGTATGCAGAGCTTGTTTATTACATTTGCTTATCCAGTGTTTCATTGTATAATTAATACTTACCATTTTGCTTCTATACTGTTTTGTAAATTATATAACATGTACATATAAAGCCAACTGTTATATATAATTTGTTGTTCATTTATTCAAATATAAACATCAGAGAAATTTGGAAATGTTCAATATGCTTAAAACTCAAAATAAATTGACAATTACAGTGTACTAAGCAGCGCACTTTGGTTTCTAAGCACAGCATACGGACCATCCATGGTAAAGTTAGTTTTACGTTGGACATTGAATAGTTGCGCTCTGTGGTGTGGTGTCCAACATCCATCGTAATACTAACTTTACTATGGTATACTCACTAAAAAAAATGTAGACCACACACACTTCTAAAGTATATTAGGAATAGCATATATCTTAGATCCCTATTTACTGTTTATTTTTGTACTTTATATTTTGCTATTTTGGGGTGTAACTGGGACCCTTTTTTGGAGAATTTCAAATAAATCAATCCTTTCATTCATGAAATATTTTGCCAACAGACTAAACACACAGAAATGCAGGCAATGTATTATTGTTATTTTTTCTTTTTTATTTTTTTTTTTAACATTGGTAGGTAATTGCAAAAAGTCACAAAGAACCACCCACACGATGCTGAAAATAACAAACCTATTCCTGTGTTTTAATTTATATTTCACCAGACACGCATTTTCTTATCTATCTGTCATCAAGACCTAACGTCTAACTGTCTCCATGAAATTTCTGAACTATCTAAGTCAAGCTGATCCCAAGAGTTTTACATTCCAAAAACACCAATAAAAACTATACAATTCTGCTGAGGACAACCTCCTGAGTTTCTCAAATAAATCACTCAGAGTTTCACATCTGACCTCCACCTGAAATGGATCCTCGGTTTTCCCTCCCAAATTTTGAATAATTTTATAAGCTACATTCACTCTCCCTAAGTGCATACTATGTGCTTTGTACTTTACATGTTCATCATTCAACATTTATTTATACATACTAGTCTCATTGAGCCACAAGGAGTCATTTACAAGAGGGACCTGTTCCAGACTGGACATATAAAGTACAGACAGCAATAATAGTACACAATGACAACAATTAACAAAAGTATTAATATGTGTTCATATTCAACTGTTCACTGCACAGAATACATTATAACTTACTTCAATTAAATAATCTAGAGATCAAAGAAAGTCAACGATCATACAATTTTAGCAATCGGAGAACAGCTTTCCACAGATAATCAGAATTGAATGTACTCAATCGCAGACCCTGGGGCACTGTGCACATAATTTTGTTCCACCTCATGTACCACATGTAGTGAAATGACAGCAAATCTACTTGAACTTGAGGAATTTTGATTTAAAATCGAAAGGTTTTCTGTCTACATTAGACTGAGGCCTCAGATTATCTGCAACTGGAGCTTCACCAACATTGTAGGCTGAACGCCTGTTGTTAGGGACTCGGAAGATTTCAAACAATCACGCTGAGGTCAACAATTTTTAAGACACATTGTATTGTATGAATCAATCAGGCTCCTCTGAAACCATCTATTTTTCAGATTAAAAAAAATGTATTTAATATGCACGTAAAGTACAATTTTCAGCACTGGACCATGAAGAGACATTCACACGTTGACGGTCTCTTCAAAATGTCCCCAAGTTACGAGTTGGACACAACTTCCTTCAAAAGCAGTCACATCTCCAATAAGTGGTTGACATTGCAACAAACTAAATGGGGATAGCCGTACTCACCATGGGACCACCAATAAACCCTCACAATCGGGCATGTTTGATCAAATGGTGTTCTGTTCGTTGTACTGGAGATAGACATGTATCATCCTAAAGAAAACAAAATGCCTTCTGCCCTGAAGGAACCATTTTGTGTTCTCTTCAGCACAAAGACTCTGCCTTGTTCTTTTCTAAAACACATTTTAATCATAAGAACATGTAGAGTAAATAACTAGAAATGATTCTTAAACTATAAAATAATAAAAGTGTAAATGATATTCAAGCAAGATAAAACATTTCAGGAAAGTTACTTATTTGGTTGTGTAAGTTTTGTACTAATTGTTACTTTTGCAGAAGACAAAGCATTATATTTAATGTTCTAAGTACAGTACAGTAGAAAGTAATGTATTGAAAGAAAAAAAAAAACATTTTCATTAAACAAGTATTTTATGTTTTATTTTTTTATAAATGTGCAACAGTCACCTATATTTGTAAAAACCACCTTCCTCATATTAGTAGTTTTGAGCTGCATGCACTGATCGATATGAATCCCTTCAACAGGTCAAACAATCAACAAAATCCAGAACGTTCTGATTCACACTGTTGGATTAGAGTCTTAAATCGTTTCCCCAGAACAGATCTCATTTTGTTTTTTTTCTGTCTTTCTCACAGAAAACTGACATCATTTTCTGCTGTTACTGCAGAGCTCATTCTTCCTCATTAGCCCTGGGACAAAACTGCCATGACATTGAGTTAATCTCTGATTGTTTCAGTTTGTCCTTTCAAAAAAGGAAGAAAATACATAGATAAGAAGTTTTTGGTTCGTTGTGGTGGGGAAAACATCAAATCCGAGGTCAAATACAAATCATTAAGGATGCAAACTGCTAAAGTTGTATTTATTTAGTGTTATGTAGAAAACTGTTTCTAAAGGACACTGCTACAATCAAACTGCTTGGAGTTGATGACTCTTCTTCATTGTCTTTACAAACACCATGAAAACCAGGCTAGTATATTTGCAGTGCACTTTCTTATCTGCACATGGGGACCTTACTTTCTTATTTTAATAAAGTTGTGAGAATCAAGCATTAGACAAAAGGTTCAAACGTTTCATTGACTGCTTGAAGCAATTTTATTGTAACAAAGCATTCCTTTGTTCTTGCAGATTTCTGTCAGCCCATGTCAACTTGTTTTCTTTAGCTGGAAAAGGAACTGGGCTGTCTCTCTCCGGAGTTGGCATCCACTGATTTATCATCCCTTTTTATTCTGGCTCTTTCAGGCCAACACAGCAGAGATTTGTTTTAGGTAAACAAAGTAACTTAAGTAATTTATGTGATACTCTTTGGTCTTATTTTATGTTTTGAATTATGTATGCTGAAAATGTTGCCATTTTTTGTGCCTGTTTAATCCTGTTCAGGGTTGGGGAGCCAGTGTCTATATCAGTCATTAAAAAGCTAGCATAGGATCCTCCTTGGCTGGTTGCTTGTTCCTTACAAGCAGACTCAATCAAAAATGGCTTTATTTGTCTTCTGTTATCTGCACAGTCACATTTTTTATTGTCAGTTTGTAAGATTTAAACTTTTAATCCTCTTTATTGGGTTTATTAAAAAAAAACTAATTACAGAACAGTAGTCCCTCATTTATCGCAGGGGATCTGTACCATGAAGCCCCACAATAAGAGAAAAATGGCAAATAGTAGTACAAGCATATCTTGCAAATTCTAAACATTGTTTCTAAACTCTAAATGCTCTAAAAGAGACCAGCACGTCATGATTTCCCTCTCTCTGCCTCCGCTACTCTCAGCTACCTTCAAGCGCTCTCGGCCACATTTACTTCTCCTCTGCACACAGATCAGCTGTTCAGCTGCAGGAGGAAGTTCATCCTGCAGTTGTTGGCTGCACAAAGGAGCAGCAGGTGCTAAATAATTTAAAACATTTTATTTTACATAAAAGTTTCTTGCCAATCGTGCGGCTCATCCATTAATCAGCTATTTGTGTGTCATGTCCAATCTTATTTTGAAAAACCACGATAGAGCGAACCCGTGATAAACAAACCACAAAGTAGCTAGGGACCACTGTACACCTTTACTTATGACCATAAAAAAAAAAAAAAAAATCTTATTTGTTTTAGTAATAATGATAACAGATGCTTGAGCATTGTTTTTCTTCTTAGTTTTTCATTTGCATGTAGCTGTTAAGAAAATGTTGTTTTTAGTTTCAGTATTTTTGTATTACTTTATTGTGGGGGAGGAGGGGGAGGTAATTTGTGGCTTAAATTCATAAAATAAATACTGTACAGGTTGTTAGTTTGCATAGTTTTTTTTTTTTTTTTTTTTGTTCTGGCAGATCCTTCTAGATGTAGTTATTATGATAGAAGTTTGAAATGGGAGAAAATCCAGGTGGTTTAATAAACTGAATAAAGTCAGAAGCTCCACATGGAGAACCAGGGTGCAATGAGCCATACCTGTACCCTGTTTTTTTTTTTTTTTTTTATTTTTTTTTTTTTTTTTTTTTTTTTTTTTTTTTTTTTTTTAATTTAGTTGCATGTTTTTTTAGGATGACATTTTCTGTTTCATCCATATTTTTACCTGGCAATATTGTTTGCTTTAAATACATTAATGGCAAAGAAAAAGGTGCTTTAAATTGTTAAATTTGTGTTGTATCATGGGGCATACGGGATAGTTAAGTTGGTGAGCCATACTGTTTTCCGTCATGCATTTTATCTTGTATAATCAGGCACCAGATAGTGCTCGAGTCATGACTGTAACTAATATCCATAATAACTGGGATAAAATATGTGTGGTCAAAGACAAATCATGTAATTTCAATGCAGATTTACAGTGTATTTCATTGTAACTCTGTCTGTATGTTCATTCATGTGTCTGGTGTGTGTGTGTGTGTGTGTGTGGGGGGGGGGGGGGGGGGTCCGCTGGAAGGTAAAAAGGTTTGTGACAA
>JARVLU010000624.1:16229943-16240647 GCA_031762415.1 Simpsonichthys santanae
AGGAAAATCTACTGTTACTGTTGTCATCATTCTTTGTTTGTAGCCAGGTCTCTCTTGTAAATGAGTCCTCGAGGCTCGGTGGGATTGACCTGCCTAAATAAAGGTTGGATGAATACAAATTCAAGCAAGACAGATGCCAGACTTGCTCGTGATTATGTGCACAAAACACAAATGAAAGCAACTATTTGAGGTCAAGAAGAAGAAACAAAACTCTCAAGGCGACATCCTGTTTTCTCTGCAGCTTATCGTTCCTGCACGCATGCTGCAAATTGTTTCCAGTACAGTTTATGCAGCGTTGTGCTGAATATCATAATAGTAGCATTTCAATTTGCTGTAATAATACAGGTGATGCAGACTAAGTGTTTACTCTTCCATTTTCTCTTTTCTTTCATCGCATATGTGAAAGAACTGCCATTTCATGGCCCTATGCCCCAGTAAATAATGGATTTTACAGTTGAACTACTAGAGGACACAATGTAGAGCTGAAGCCCTTAAGAGTATATTTATCAGTTGCATTTCAGACGAGAAGATGTTTTATCCTAAGATCAGAATGTAAAGACAAATAGCTTTAGCAAAAGGGCAAAAGGAAAGACAAAGGTAGAGGGGAGGACTGAGTGTGTTACCACCTCCAGGTGAAGGCATAAATAAGAAAAACTTTAGGGCAAAGCAAAGGGTAGGAAGAGATTAATGAGTTTTATTTGACAAAAGACACAAACTGAAAAGAAAAAAAAAAGTAGCTGCACTAGAAATGAAAGGAAATGGAGATCTGCTACCAGTAAACTACTTAAGACACTTTTAAGAGACAAAAGAGCTGATATTAGAGTGGCTAAACAGAACTTTGGTTTTAAGATAAATATCACAATTTGTCAAAATTACCACAATTTCTAACTATTGAGCACATCCAAATATAAGCTGTGCCCACAAAAAAATAAATAAATAAAACTAACAAACAAAAAAAAAAAAAAAAACTAATTTTGTACATATACTGTATAGGCCACAGTTAAGTTGCGGGTGTCTGCATTCTAACATGAGATATTTACACAGAAAGATTTAAATGTGTACCGGTAATGTACACAAATGTGTTCTGAGAAGTGCCAGTAACATGGCTGGTTTAAAAAAAAAAATAATAATAATAATACAGTAGCCTACCAGGAAGTCACTGATTGCTATCTTCACCTTTCTCCTGCACAATCTTGTGTTGTCCTCTTCATCACACAGCTGCCTCTAGCTTAGCATGTCAGTAACAGCCTGTGAGGCTGTGTCAATGCCATAGGTGGGATGCATACAGTTAAGTTTGGTATGGGGCACACTTTGTTCTGTTGATGAGGTGGTGTGTACAGTATACGCTTGTACACATTGTGGGGGGGAACAATGCAGGTATTCTCAATGAGTCACGAGGACCCACCTACAAAGTGAGATATGTATTGGGCAGGTATGTGAGCCCCTGGGTGTGAGAAGACTAAGTATTGTTGATAGGAAGATCATAGCCTGTCCAAAAAATAAAATAAAAAATATATATAAAAAAAATCCACAAATTAGCTATAGCATTGTATAAGCTGCTGGGTTCAAAATGTGTGGAAAAAAAAAAAAAAAAAGTAGCGGCTTATAGACTGGAAATTACGGTATATCTTAGTTTGTGGACACCCACACATCATTTCTATGACCTTTTTCATGTTTCCAAAGCTCTGTCAAGCGTATAAACTGTATGTATACTACCTGCTATATAAATCCACCAAACACACCTAACTTAACATTTTGTCATTTTTAATGGAACGTGGTAGAATTATATCACTTTTTTTTTTTTTTTAAACCAGACATGCCTTATAGGGAGTCGATTAACACATTTTCTAGCATTATAGACACAGGATATATTTAGCATCTTCCCTGACAATCAGAAACACAGACAATAACAAACTTTACCAATTAAAAACTAAGTAATCGCAAGAGTGAGCATGAATCAAACATGCATCGACAACTTCTGAGGAAGCACAAAATGCAAAACTGTCTGATCCAAGACTGTATTTGAAAGCCTGTTTAGAAAAATCTAGACTTGGAATTAAGCTAAGATTTACATTTTTAATGTTTTTAAATATGCAAGAGAAAGCTTAAAGATCAGACTGTGGAACTGTACTGCTACTCATGCAGCATTAGGTAAAAGACAGTTGTGTTTTTGTTTTGCCTGAAACCTGTCTCCATAGCAACCACTCAGACTCAGTCATCCATCTGAACGGGCTAACATCCTTCGGTGTAGACAGATGATTAGTGAGCTCTGCTGCATAACCCGACTGGCCTGGATGGATCTGTGACATATCGCTCAAATTAACAACAAGACGGTGATGGAAGTGGTGTGGAAATATCAGAGCCTCATTCTTGTCTCAGCCGAACCTTTGATGTCTTCCATAGGCAATTAGAGCAAACTGGAAACATGCTGGCGTAGACAGACCAGGATGCCACACAGTCCAGTTAAATAAAAATACATAGCCTTTTGCTATTAGAGCCTCATGAGATGCAAGAAGCATCTGACATCTGAAGGAAGATGTTGCTCCATCAAATCAAGAACAGCTTAGTTTTTGGTAAAACAAGGCAGCTATTTATTGTAAAATGACAACATCATGATTCCTTTGTGTCCTATAACATTTAGTTAATTACAAAATTATCATTTTGGTACACATCCCTTCTTGCATACACCTCTTTTAAAGCTTTGAGTTCAGATTCCGATTTTATGCATTGTGACGTTCTGTCACGTAATTATTTTTATTTAACTGTCATGCAGAAATTTAAGCATCCTAGAGAGACACATATAGTCTAAAAGTAGCTGCAGTGGAAGTTTCAGTGTAAAATAAACTTGTCAACACAACATGCATTTTTTGTTGTTTCCATTCCACCATTGCAACCAAATGACTGATCAAATCTGCAACATCTGACTTGAACTTTATTTTTAACAACTTTCAATCACCTTATGTCAACAATAACTTGGTACAAATACATTATTTTCTCATATCCTTGTTTATAGTTCAAGATATATTTATGCAGTTCTTTATTATTTGTGTCAACACCGTCTTCAATTTTTTAGGACTTTTCAAAAAAATATATGTTATTACTTCAATTTGTCATGTTGGCAAACATGGCAGCGACAAAACTGTCTGTGGAGGAGCAGAGAAAGAGAAATAGGTTGTATTAAAGAAAGAGCAGAGGGAAATTAAATGGTGACCCAGACAGCAGAGAGGTCAACTCCAAGTAGGTGAAACAAAGGTGGAAGACAAAAGTGTGATGAATTGAAGAGTCCAAATACCAAGAGAGCCTATCGTTTCTACTAAAGGTCTTTGCAGAAAATCTCAGAGGAAACAACAGCCTACTTTCTCACGGACACGAGTAACCACCGTGACAACTAGTTTTATTATCAGGAAAGTGCCACTTTCTGCAAAAGTGCCTTACAAGCTCGAGTGGAAGAACTATAAACTTCAGCAGAGCAGAGTGAATGGAAGTGGTCATCACTTCCACAGCTCCTCTTATGCAGCTCCTCTCATCAGGCAGCCAATCCCCGTTTAGCTCCTTGGTGTCTTTCTCCAATCACAGCAATGCACCTGGACAGTAATTAGCACTTTCACACATGCACACACAAAACTTACGATGACAGATGTAACACACCTGATACATGCTGAGTTCATCAAGCCAGTCTTTACTTTGTATTACCCCCACACTGTTGTGCAGTGATGCAATCATATAAAAAAAAAGTGCAAATTCAAAACTTTAGATCCAACTGGATTTAGAATAATAATAATAATAATAATAATAAAAAAGTTATGTTGACTGCTGTCATTTTGGTGAAATATGCATTCTTGTGGAATGTTCTTTAATTTTCTCTTGTGAGTTCCCATTTGCCACTTCATGCTCCACTGTGGCTGCAGTTTTCTGGAAGTATGACGAACGGCAGGCTGTCACCGAATAGAAAAAGGAAAGAAAGAGACAGATAAATAAAAAGCAATAAAAGAGAGTTATCCATTTTATTTTCCTAATTACAAACACACTTGTCCTCAATCTCCTCATGTGAAAAAAAGTCACAAAATAAATAAATAAATAAAACAAGAACAAAAATACCAGTAAAGTGCAAAAAAAGGGAAAAAAGAGAAACAGACTAGATTAATGCTCTTCAAATAGATCTAAAATGACAAATAAAGATTATTCTGAAGCAACTAAGGGTCTAGTTAACTTTTTGGGAAAAGTCGTTCATGGTACGACAACAAATGACATCCCTGAGTTTTCAGCACTGAAACATAAAAAAAAAAAATAATAATAATTAAAAAAAAAAAAAAAAATCAACATTAAAAGCATCAATTAGCTCAACTGACCTTTATTTGTAATGGACCTTATCATTTCAACATGTTTTCAAGGGCCTCGCTCAACCATGAGCCTATATTTTTATACAATAATAATCCAAGTAAGAGATAGTCCAACCCTTTTTTTTTAAAGAGAGGAAACTCACAATATTGTTTCTCTCCTCGTTAACATTTTTAGTGAAATTAACTTATCATTCAGCTTATCCCCTGAATATGTTGTCTTTTGAATCATTAGCATTTAAGGCTGCAGAGATGGAAACATAAAATAATTATTTTGTATACTTGAGATTCCATCACAAAAAAAATAAAATAAATATATATACAGGTATGCTCAGTCAGAGCAGACTGTGAAGCTAGACCCACCTCGTATCGAGGCCTTGAATCACCAGCACTACAGTCTGCCTGCATGGTCAAGCAGCAGACAGGTGAAGGGCAAAGAAGAATAGTGCTTTGGCCATGTTGCTAAAGGAGGGAATGGATGAGGATTTGATGAGACGAGTCTCTGAAAGGTCCTGAAGGCACTCTTATAGAAATTACTCCTGTCTGCACTGAGAAAGGAAACACGTTTGCTGTGGGAAAGAGGGATGTCTGTTTCTGTCCAGATTGACATTCTATTAAATCTAACAAGGTGGGGATCTCCACCTTTGTCAACACAGATACAGAATTAAAGACAAATAATGAAATGAAGCTAAGTGATCTACAATTAGAAAATGTTGCATAATCCATTTACTTTTGTCTTTTAAAGTAAAAAAAAAAAATAAAATAAAAGAAATCTCAAAAGTGACCAATTTTTTTTCTTTTTTTTTTTTTTTTAGAATAATTTCATGAATTCATTCAATTTATGTTTATTTTTATCTGATTGGGTCATGATTGTGAACAATAAAAAAAAATAAAGTTTGTATCATTTTCATGTCTTGAAAAGAAAAATGTCCATCTAACTTTTGAGATTTAAGAGTCTTTTGTCCCTGATCCAGCACAATTATAAAAGTAATCATTTGTATTAGTGCGTTGACATTAAAGTTTGGAAATATATTTTTTCCTTTCAAATAAACTATGCATTTTCCTCTTAGAAAAAAAAGTGTTATAGGCACCTGTTAGATAAAAAAAAGAAGATATTTTAGCTTTCTTAAGTAATGTAAGTATGATTGATATGGGATACAATTTGCTGCTTATTTCTCTTCTTTTTATATTTATACTAATTTTTTTGCACAAACTATGAAAAAAAAAAAAAAAACAATAGAAATTTGACTTAAATAAAGTTTAAATAAAAATGTGTATGGACATTGTGTAAGACATAAAATGAGCTCTGGCTTAGTTTTTCGCCACCCTGTACAATTTTATATGAATTAATTTATACAAAGGTAATGATGGTGCTGCTGGTATTTCAGAATTTGTTGTAACAGAGATTCACCTTCGTCTAGAGGTTTTAGTTTTTATAACTTGCAGTGAATCACAAGTTTTTATGTATTTTATACTTTAAGTTAAAGGCTGTGTGTAGATGTCACTGTGACTTTCCAAGGGGCCAGGATAAACCATCCTCTTATCTTATCTACAGAAAAAAAGGACAAACAAAGACATTTCCTGCAATTTCTACTTCAAATCATTTCCAGGAGTTGGTGTTCTTCGTTGTGCTAAAGACAAACCCTTAATGACATGTTTGGATTCTGCAGAATGAATTTGTGGCCATTCAAACATCTTTGATGGTTTTATGTGATGTATAATTTTTAGCTTGCTTTTCCCTGACTTTGAATAATTGTAATAAAATCCCACCTCTATTTGGAAAAAGAAAAAGCTTCAATTTTCTAAGGAACCGTGCAGTAAAAGCTCATTTTTGTACCAGTCCAACCTTGATCCAATGAAACTGCTTTCTACAACATTAATTATTTCAAATTAACTCATTTTCACCTCATGTCTTATGTCTTTATGTTAAGTCACTTGCAGTTTCCACAGTGAAAGCTTGACTTTTTGGCTGAATTTTTACATGAAGGCCACTTTTAAGTAGACTTCTCCAAAGAGTAAATGTGTATGTTTGGATCCCACAGGTTTTTACCGACTTGTGGGACCTTTTCTGATTTTTCGGATTACATTAGTAAAGATGTGCCTTTCAGATTAGTTGGGTTTCTTTGGTGGACCACTGCATCTACATTCAATCTTCGTTTCTTTATTGATCCTATACTCAGTATTGTGCGTAAAGCATCAAGTTTAAGCAAATACCAGTTAAAAATGTTGAGAACGACTTAATTATAAAAACAAGAGATCTTTTGATAAAACACCACTCAAGTCTATACTTTTCCTGACACACTTTTACATTTATGTGAACTCCTCATTCAATCATTACAGTAGTCCCTTGATTATCGTGGGGGTTACATTCTAGACACTTATAAGTGAAAAACCATCATGTAGAAACGTATATACAGTACTATAGGCTTTATAAACCCTTCCAACACTCTTGTAATGTTCTAAGCTCAAACCTATGTAATTTTAACGACATACGTACACGGCAACGTAGCTACTACAAAATTTTATATGGGTACTCACCAGCCTTGGTCCAGTTCTGGTCGGGTTCTGATCAGCTCTCTGCAGCCGTTGACCTTCAGACAGCCACCTGCATAAAACCATACAATGGTCCTGATCGAGTCCAAATAATCCCGAATGAGCTGGATGAAAAAAAGTCCAGGTGAGCTCCAGAGAAGACATCGGACGTCAGAGCAATGACTCCCCACTTAAGAGGCTCCCTGGGCCAGCAAGCAGCTCTCAGATTGGCCAATGATGCTGGAAGTAGTTCTGGTCCAGCTCTTTGCATCCACTCAGTTCTGAAGTCACTATAAGGACCAAACGTTTTAGTTAGGTTAGGATCGGAACAAACATTTCCCTCCATTTCGGCAGAAAGCAGTGGCTGGAAGCACTGTTGGCTTCTGGGTTATGGAGTTCTTTTGACTGGGGATACAGTATAGGCTACTGTCCCACTCATGTGAGAAACATTACAGTTGGCAATCACTGAAAAACCGCAAAAGAGCGAGTCCGCAGAAGTTGAACCGTAAAGTAGTGAGGGACTACTGCACTTAGAATTCACTGTATACAATAATATATTTCTCACAACACATTCAGAGACTGGTCTTTCATTGACAAACACAATTACAAAATCTGAATTGGTAAACAGTGCATAGAAGATATGCAATTAATTGCATGGTTCATGTTGTCTATGTACTACATGTGTAAGCAAGCATTCCAACGAGACAATATTTGCTTCCACATCATGCACTTTAATAAGAAGAGTTGCAGCTCAAACAGAATGTTGTCTCTAATGCTCCAGTTTGCACAAATATCTTGTCAAAAAATAGATAAAAAGCTGAAGATATCCATCAGATCAGAACAGTAGGGAAAAAAAGGGTCATAACCAAGGACAAGTCTAACAGTCCGTAAAAATCACTAGGTTCAAATGACAAATTTAAAGTAGCCTTAATTAATTTTTTAAGCAGCAAATGAAGTATTAATTTTGACACTTGAGTGGTCAAGTGGTTCCAATGGTGTTGCATTACTGATCAGACATATTTATGCTTTCAAAATAAAACAAGTCTGTCAGATATTCTTGCATACTGTTCATCTTTTTTAGTCATTTGTTTTTTAAATCTATAAATCCCCCATCTCAAAGCAGAGAGTTGGGATCAAAGCTAATTAAAGGATTTCTTCTGTCTTCTTCTTTCTGCCTCAAAATCTACAATCTTGAGCCCATCCATTTTGAGAGGCTCTATATTGATCACTGCTGCCTTTGTCGAGTGTGAAGCTGTGCTGCAGATGCAATCAGTTCCAATATAATGGGTCCATGCATTTAATTGGGCTTGGCCTCAGTGTTCCTGTCTATTGACTAAAATCTCGGCACTAAACCCTTAATCAAGCTCCAGCATCGGTCAGACTTTTGCGTCCCGCCAAATTCATCTAAGAGGATTTCAAGAAGAAATTCTGTTTTATTAAGGTGGAGCTTTATAGTCTTTAAAGGTCATTCAATTCCTTTGGATACTGTTGAAATTCATACACTTAAATGTATTGTGAGATTTATTTATTTATTTATTTATTTATTTATTTATTTATTTATTTCATTTAATTGATGAATGATTATGAACAGATAATTTAGATGAATGATTATGAACAGATAATTCAAGAAACAAAGAGCAAACCAAAACTTACACTTAAAATAGCTAAATTTAACAAGAAACCAATGCAAACCAATACCAAATGTAACTATTCCTATAAGTAGCGCATTTTCTGCCGTAAATGTTGCTCCGCCCTATAAATCATATCAGTCCAAATATGTCTAATAAAGTGGGAAAAAAAAATCATAAATATGTTCCTTCTCTGTATACGTCACATCTATTATGCGGCACCACTGACACTTCGTGTTTGTTACGCGTCACTGCTGATAACCCAGAAATGTGGGCAGGTGTTGGATTCGATTGGCTGCCAAATGGCGGCCGCGAGAGCATGCACTGGAGGACTTTAACAAGATTAACAAAAAAACTATTATTTGTTTGCTCGAAATTAAAGTAAAGGAGTGTCTCGGTCTAACTTTTGCTTAATAAATGCACTTTGACGGTCAAATCAACTGTATTTCAAAAGCCAATAAGCTGAAGTAAATGCGTGCGCAGGATGAGTTGCTGTGCAAATTTGACGAGCTAAGCACCTAAAACAATTATTTGTTTGCTTGACATTATAGTAAAAAAAGTGTCAGTTGAAGTTTTACTTTAAAAAACGCACTTCAGTGGTCAAATCAGCAGCATTTCGCTGGGGCGGTGCAGTGAAATGAAGCTGATTTGACTGTTGCTCCAGATGTGCTGGAGGAAGGTGTCAGATTATGACAAGCTGATTATGTCATTAATAGCCATTTTTTTTTACCTACTACTCGACACAAAAGGCATGCCATACTACTCTGGTGACATCTAGCAGCTGAAATGGTAGTTTTCAATATTTCAGTCAGAATGAATGAAAACGGTCATATCTCAGCCAAAAATTGGGTTATGGGGAAAAAATCCATAAATATGTTTCTTTGGCATATAAGTCACAGGGCATGTAAATTATGCAAACAAAATGTGATTTATAAGCCAAAAAATGCAGTATATGGATATATAAAACATGATCAAATTCTATGAAGCAAGACATAGTAAAGATCAGTTTGAAACATCAAGCCATGCTATATTTAGATTTATTAAATACTGAATTAAAGAAATGAACTCACATGAATAAATAAAAACAAACCTAATCTGGTTCCAAACACCTGTCTTTGCAACATTTTGTCCTTACTGTATTTATCCTCACATTCACATACTTAGTTCAGCATTCGATCGTTTACAATCACATTAATTACATAATTATGTAATAACTGTTTGCACATTCAAATAAAGCATGTTGAGAGAAATTCACATAACGTAATAATATGATCCATGAAAGAAAGCTTTTGAAAAAGTCATTTCACACAGACACTTTGTGATATATAAAAGGAAAGGAGATATAAAAGGGACTGTCTATGATTATTGATCTGTTCCACTCCTCCGAGATCCAAGTGGACAGATAATAGAATCAAACATAGTTTTTACGTGTTTCCATTTAAAAAGCTTTTATTGTGACTGCTTTTAAACACAGAGTTTATTACTATAGCTCGTTCTCCGGGGAAACATCATCATCCAGCACGGACGCATGAGCATGATTGCCTGCAGTGCAGTTAGTAATAATGTCCACTTCAGCTTCCCCATAAAAGAGCAAGCAGAAAAAAACAATTACGGCTCTGCTCGGTACTCAACTGAATATGTTCCAAATATGCTTCGGAGTCACAGAAAGTCTGTTTACTTTCATTAAACTCTGGCCTTCACTAGTTTATGCAATCATGACTCTGTTTAATCTTTTTGCTTGCAGTACATGAGCGAAAGCGTTTCGTTTTCCCTCACTGAACTTTGATAAATCTCTGCAATTTCAAGAAGTCAAAATGAAAGTCCAAGTACGTATTTTTTTAAAGGAATGCACATCTCTCACTGCCTTTCATGTCAGACTTTTTAACTAAAATTAGCTCAGCTACTTGCACACCAAATATAGCCACATTTTGTAAAACTGCCAGTTTTAGCCATTTTTGTGTTCACTAATTTTGCTCAACTCAACTTTAAATAGTGTTGACTCCAACTCTTTATTAGATGTGCATCCACTGATTAATTTCTGAGAGGTATATTATAATCTTTCCAGTGGTTGATGAAATATTTTGTTAATGCTATAAACACACATGCTCACACATACAAGCAAAACTAAAAAGTTATTCATTTTGTTATGTAGTTTGAAGGTTATCATTGTTTGAACAAATTGTGAAATAAGGGGCAGACATAATAAG
>JARVLU010000624.1:16279612-16292267 GCA_031762415.1 Simpsonichthys santanae
CCCCCCCCCCCCCCCCCCCCCCCCCCCCCCCCCCCCCATCAAAGGTTTACAAACATTCCAGGTGAATTAAGATAAGATGGCCTGTCAAGGTCAGTCAGAGAGCTGAATTCAGATAAACATGATTGTTTTGGGAACAAGCAAAAATTTACTGACATCTACCTTGAGTCTGTGTCGATCCACTCAGTTCTGAAACATCAAGATTAAATGGCCACACCACTGGACCGTGCCTGAGAGTAATCCCCAAGATCTGATCCATCCTGTCAAAAGTATTTGAGTCCGGGTGCTCGAGGCACAAACCAAGCCATCACAGGCAGGCAGTCTGACCAGATCCAAATTTTCTGCCGACAACTTCCTTGTTTGTTGATAAACTAGGAACCAGCCAAATACAAAAATCAGGAAATAATTTATTATATATCCAATTATATACGAGTCCTTAACATCCATCCACAAATGACAGCAGAGGTAGACACGTCATCAAGTCTTCCAAGTTGATGAGATATCCAGCTGTGTCCATGCCAACAGGGCACATCAGCTCACCTAAAGCCAGTCTTCTTTTCAAAGAAATGTTATCAATTGTGTTGATGGATCAACTGACCAAATCCATAGAATAATTATGATTTGAAAGATTTGTAGAAGAGAGGCTCTAAAGCAGTTTCACAGATGGGACAGAACAAAGGAAAGCAGAGAGGGAGAGGTGGAGAAAGGTGTCTGCCCTTGACAAGTGAAAGTGTTGAAGTGTATGAATGTTCAGTTTGTTACTAGAATCACTATTAGCACTTGAAAATACCTACATATGCACATAAACAGTTATTAATTATTATAATCATTAACCAAAAAACATATCAATTGAAAATTTAAAGGTTACAGACCATAGACTACTGAAATCAGATGACCCCCACTTTACAATATTATCAATTTTAACACTCTTTTATCATTAGGCATTCCTATTCACAATTAAACAGATAACATGTTTCCAATTAAACCAATTTATAATGGTAATACTGTACACATAAACAAACCCTATTAAATACAATTAGACACATTTAATTCAAATTAAACTGTCACAGTCGTCTTTGTTACCGTTCACTTTCTTTCCTGAGGCTTTTTATTTAATCTGTGGCAAGAACTAAAACTTTATTCAATGCTCCCCTGCATCAGTAAATACTGACATAGCAGAGCTTTTCTGTAGTCAGATTGTAATGATTATCTGTCTAGTAACGGCTGCAAGATATACATTTTGTGCACACAGATTTTAAGGTTAAATTAAAATCTGTTTTTTGGTGATAAAATATGCATTTTTGGACGTCAGTTCCTCACTTTCTTCTTGAACTTGCAGCAGCGAGTATTGACATGCTCTCTGTAAAGAGCTATCGACAATAGACAGAGGTGAGTTCAGTGTCAGAATCTTTCCTCACATGTGAGTTCAAACTTCAAGTACCACAGGAGTCCTTGAGCTGACAGATGAAAGGTTGGAGGTGCGGAAAGGAGAATCGATTTAGGTGGAGAGGTTGCAACACAAGGCGTGAAGTGATTGGACATTTGGAAACTGTGCATCATCCTATTTGAAAAAAAAAACTCCAGTGTGAAGAGATGCATCACCAGAGGGAAAGTCGAGTCGGTCAGCATGATTCTCTTTGCACAAGGTTGCATCTTTAAATAATTGAACAAGAAATAAAAGACTGAGGTTGATTGAACAATTTTTGTAATATAAAGAGAAAATTTGCCCCAGGACACAAATTTAAATGTAACAAAGTGAAGGGAATACAGAAACCCCCCATTACACAACGGTATTTTCCTCTAATGAGGTGTCAGATCCAGTGAGTAATACTTGACTTGCATATAAATGGAAAATCTGAGGTACTTGTTCTTGAAATCTTTCCAATTACTTCAGTATGATTTTTTTTTAGATGGATTTTTTTTTCTTGCAAATAACCTTACCAGCAATTTTCCTGTTACATCGTATAGCATTAGAAGTAGATAAATGTCTTTCATCTTCAGTTACACGATGGACTTTTATGAAAACAAGAGGTTATATCATGTTTTTTCCTCACTTTTATAATAGCCAAAAGCTTTTGAGAAATGTTTAAAGGTTGACAGAGTTAATAAAACAACTCGCAAATAAATATTTTCAATCAGTGCTAACAATCCAATCCGTGTTTTATGGGATTTTAGTTGTCCATCTTACACAATTCAATTTGTTCATGTAGAATAGCAACAAGAGCTAAATTGTTGGTAAATATTGAATTTATTCAGAGGTACTCAGCACAAATTAAAGCTAAAATTAGATTACATGTGGAAAGAGCAGCTATTGCCCAATGAACACAACAATAGCAATGTTAAAAAGTATAATAGCTTGTATTAAGTACCACATTTATCTTACTTGTCTGATCCTGCTCATAAGACTCTCCATGCACTTTAATATCTCAGGCACTATTTTAATCAGATGTGCCATTAAGTGCAGCGAAGGCCCCACACCTGCTATTATTAGCAGTTAAAGTGTGAATGCAGGACACTTAGAAATACAATATGCTACGATTCATTGCTGTCCTTTGCGGTGATGACATTTTGTACGTTGATTTTGCAATAACAAAGAACTCCTGATAAATTATGCTGCTTTAGTCGGAACAGCTCTTGTGAAAATAAGGAGACACATTTGCATTATTTCTTAATATTGACAGATATGAATATATCAGGATTCGATTATAGTTTCAAAAAAGTGTGACACCCTGTAAAGGAACCTTCTGACTGACAGCAAATCTAATAATGTGATGATTAAATTGCATTTCCCATCCTTCCGCAGGAACATTTTTTTTTTAATCTTGACACAATAACACACCATCCGGCAAGTATCACTTAATTGCTTATTACAGCCAGAGTGAGAAGCTACCAATTCTGAGGCAAGACACAATAACATCTGCTACACTCACATTTCAAAGTTATCTCTAGCTAGACAAGTTTGCAGCCAGATAAACAAGCCCACACTGAGTTTTCCTCCTATGTTATTAATATTCTGGTTATTACTGTAGCATTCTGGAAACAAAGAAGCCCAACGAAAGTGGTGATGAGGCTACAGATGGCAGATAAGGCTAGCTTTCAAAGAGCTCTCTGTAATGGACACCCACTTTATATGGGAATATGAGACCCCCTCACTCTCTCCTACTGCAAACTTTGTGTCATGACCTCCAACACAGTTTGCTGAGCTTTTATACAAACTCGACTGCTGCAGGCCGTGTTCAGGCATAAAGGATCATGGATAGACTCACTGCAGGGATGCTGGTGTGCAAAAGCTGCAACAAACTAACTACAGAAAAAAATAAAATAAACAGAAAACCTAAAAGGGGTTACTGCCCTGCAAAATAAAACATTGGCTATAGATTTTTGGAATAAAGCACTTAAGGTCAGAGATGAAAGAGAAGAAGGATGATTAATGTGAATGTTACCAGTAAGCAGTGCAGTTTAGTAATATTTACAAGTTAACAATATCACAAAAAACTAGACATAATAATCTTGACTTTTCCACTTTTTTCACCTTATTGAAAAAGAGTCAGCTGCATTGTTCAAGAAAAGACCCATCATGTTACTAATGACTGCACTCAAACTTCAGTTGATATAAATGACATGCACTCCTGTTTGACCTGCTAAAACAGAGACATGGACAAGACTGGGAAATGCATTAGTCAAATGAATATTGCAAACAAGACATTCTTGTGTAGAGGTACAGAGCATGAAACCATCAATATAAAATATATATTTTTTTGTCCTGCAGCATGTTTACTGCAGCTGTACGGACTGCATATAAAATCTAAAGTTTGGAAACAAAAGTCTGTTTTCTGTTCTGTCAAAGTCAGCACAAGTTTTAAATGCGTAGAGTTCCTTACAACAACGCACATCACTATTTACCCAGAGCCATAGAGGAGCCCCCAAAAGTTTGGAATGAAAACAGTTTTGAAAATGTGCATGAGAGGTATTGCTAAACTGAGCAAGGGGGCCCAAAGTTGTGCTTTATACATTTGGCCCAGAATTTTGTGCAGCACTCGTGTCAATAGTGAATGCCAGTGTTTTAAGCAAATGTGTTGTGCAAAAGGTTTGTGTTAGGGATTGTGGTCAATCATGAGCACAAATGATTTTAGGTCAATACATCTGAAACCACTTATGTTCCTGCTCAACTTAAACACTCCTGTAAGCACCTTGCAGATGTTGGATGTGGTCTATCACGGTGTGCTAAGATTCATAGCTGGCTGTAACTATCATACCCATCACTGCACCCTGTATTCACTGGTTAACTGGTCATCATTAGCTTCGGACAGACCTTCATACTGGTATATTTTCATTTTTCATCTATCACTTCTTGGTCTGTTGTCTTCATCCCTCTGCACGCACATGTCACTTTGTGAGTGCAGCTACAGCGTGCGCTCTCAAGAGTTTTCCCTCAGTGCGGACCAAACTTGGCAAAAGAGCCTTCTCCTACTCCACTCCTTTAATTTGGAACACCTTGAAAAATATCTGATGTTGTCGACTTTGACCTCTCTACAGGATAAAAATAAATAAATAAATAAACAACTGTTAAGTTCATGGCAAAAACCAACACAGACATTCCTGTTTTTAGTATTTTACATCATGTTAAACTGTAGCTGTTTTTGTTTAATTTTTGTGTATTTATTTATTTACTTTTCATTTTAAATGCTTTTATATGATTGTCTGTTGTTGTCTGTACCTCATCTATGTTATTTGTTTAAAACAGGTTTCTCTTGTAAATGAGTCCTCATGACTCAATGTGACTAACCTGTGTAAATAAAGGTTGAATGAAAAGCTGAAAGCTATTTTTTGTGTTTCCTAAAGTCAGTAGTTGCCTTTGGTAGACATTTTGAACTGTGTCGACTCCTAAAGTTAATTATTAACATATACACCCAATTTTTGTGGGACTGCCATTCAAATCTGTCCATGGTATTATATTAGGCTGCACAGAAGCCTGTTGGAGTCAGTCTCCCCGGACATTGACACCTCTAGATGCAGGAAGAGAGCCACCTGCATCATGAAGAACCCCACTAACCCAGCACACACACTTTTTGCGCCGCTCCACTCAGGCAGGAGGTTGAGGAGCATTAAGTGCTTAGGAACAGCTTCTACCCTGAGGCTGTTAGACTCATGAATCCGTAGTCAGGATTATCAGTGTGAAAATTACTGTGAAAAAAAAAAAAAAATCACTGTGGATAAAAATCACTGTAATGCCATTTGATTGTTGATATGTGCTGCTGACTATCCATGATGTTCATTCAAACTCATCTGCTCACACAGACTCATGTTTGTGCTGTTGTTGTTTGGCACATTGTTTTTACTTAACGTTTTCTTAGTTTAGCACATTTCTCAGTTCATGTCTTGGGTCTTATTACAGTTTTTCTTTACAATTTGTATTTTTGTTGGATGTAACTGGGACCATGTGTACGCACTTTTATTCCACCTCATGTACCACATGTAATGTGAATGACAATAAAGACACCTTGTCCTTGATGTTTTGCTATTGCAGAGATACAGAACAAAAAGACAGATCCCAAATAAGATGTTTAGGTGATGACGCTCTACTACTAACACACACAAAAATGTAGCCCAATAACTATAAAAATGACTGAGTTATAGCTATATTTGTGTTTTATAACATCGGTTAGCAGACAATAATAAAGCATGTGAGATGTGCACAGATTTTTATGACTCATGCAATCATTAATCCTTCAAATGATGAACTATTATTAATGTTCACCCACATACCCAGTTTTTTATTCAAACAAACTTAAAACTTAAACTTCAATTAAAATGTAAAGTTTTGTTTTTCAAATGACAAGAACATTTTCAGTTAAAACATTTTAATGCAACGTCAGGAATATCTCGGCTGTGGAACGTAAAACTGTGACGTTTTATTTGACTTTGAGCCAAAGCACATTTTAAGAAGCTGTGAATGTTCTACACTCAGTCATCAAATCTTACTTAGCAATAATTCATTCTGAGGAGTTGACCTGCAGCGTGACCTCATGTTCAGCTTTGATTTAAGCAAACACAAAAAAGAAGACAAATTTAAACAACAACTTGAGACAGAATTATGTTAAAAGGTGAATTTTTTCAGTTTTTTTTTATATAATTAAGATTTCAGATGTTCTCATTGAGGTGTGACTCAGTTCACTTGCTTAATAAAAGCTGTTACCACTATCTGATGACTTGTAAACACATAGCTTTAATTCCTCTTTTCAAAGTCTATATTTAAACGTTTTGTTTTTCATGACAGCCTGATAAAAGCTTTTGTTATGTTTGACATATCTTGCTTGCACCCTTCATCAGCTGTGTATCTTATCGTGCAACACTCGTCCGTTGTAGCGATTATATTTACTCTGTGCTGCCGTAAGCACCTTTCCCAACAGATTATGTGAATTAGGGCCTTATTATGGGCTCCGGTCAGGAGCTGCATGTACAGGTGATTTGTAATGAGGACAGTGCCGAGGTGAGTCAGCAGCTGGAGCTCAGGAGGAAAACCCTCGGCTCAGCTGCAGGATGAACGAAGGACACTCTATGTGTCTCTCATGCTCTGCTTGGAGACGGAGCAAGACAAAACTTCAACATATGAAATTCAGAAAAGGCAAAAAATATAAAATAATAAAAAATACAAACAATATTGCAAAAAAAGAGACTACACATCAGAGCCAGTTTGATTCATAGGAATTTATCAGTATTTTTATATTCTTTTGTAGCAAAATGTTTTCACACAAACAGTTCTTTTTTTGTTGTTTGTTTTTGTCGTAGAACTTCAGGTGAGAATCATGTCTATGTTGGATCAGGTACACATTTAGATTTTTACTGTTAGTTGGTGGACTTCAGGGTGATGATGCATGGTGCCACAAGCTGAGAGGCTGAATGAATACTTCACACAGATCAATAACACACATGTGCACCTGGGTGCCTCTGGTGACATCTTAGTATGCAGATGGTTTTGATTTTGTCTGCATGCCCACACAATTTTCTCCTAAAGAAAAAAAAAAAACAGATTTCTAAAATATAGCAACATTTATGTGGTGGTTTGAAGCAAAGAAACATGAAATGGACAAATAAGAAATACATGTAACATTTGGTTAATTCTCTTACAAATATTCCTTAGACAATTTGTTAAATATTTAACTTGACTTTTTTTAATTGACTTCTTTTATTTTTAATTTTTTTTTTTTATATTATTGTTAACACAATAGGTTGCATTATCAAAAGCAAGGTCTGCAAAGCAACGACACCCAAAATGTTTTACTGTTAATACAATTCCTGTTTTATGATCTTTAAATTAAAAACAAAAAACTGTGCCAGCTGAGAATTTGGAAACATCTTTGTTTTTTTTAAAGATATCTTTAGTAATAAAATAAATATTTACTGTATTTGTAAACTAAATATAGAAATCTCTGCAGCCACACTTGTGATTAAAAAAAAAAAAAAAATAGAAAATGATAATTCCAACTGTAAATGGAAAAATACGTTTTAAGGAGGATTTTTTTAACCTTATTAAATAAAAAAGTCTGTATATTTATGCACACTTTACTCCAAAATTCCTGAATAATTCACACGTTGTGCAACATGATCATTACGGTTATTGAGCACAGAACGTTGATTATTGATTTATTTGTAGGCTGATATGTGTTGTTGGTGTCAATATTTACACCTAGTTGTGCAGAAGGTATCTGTTTGTTCTTTAAATGGTTTTGAAATGTCAAGTGATTGCAAAAAGATTAGTGGTATTAAGACTTCATATGATTTATAAAGTTGCATAAACCAGATTCTTGTTAAACACCACCAAAAAGTGAATGAGAAAAAAAAAAATAAAAAAAATAAATCAAGGGAGCATTTCAGTAAAATTCTGGAGCTTAAATTCTAAATATATGGACCTGCAAGCAATAAAAGCAAGCCTTCATAAAGATTTACCAGTTGAGGTGTGTGAGGAAATATGTACTTTTAGACATCTAAGTGGAACAACCGTTTAGGAATTTCCACACTCTCCACACTTATGGCACCATGTAAAATCCCATTTCAGTAAATCAACTAACAACGACCTTGTTGGTACACCACAGAAACGCACCTTCTCACCGTTTGCTTGACATGAAAATAAAAGTACTACTGCACAATCCCCACCCCACCCCTTTACATTCTCACCCAGATATTGTACAAAAAATATGTCATTATACAGAACAGTACACCTACTGTAGGAGAAATAAACTCGATGATCATTCAACAATTAGAGCAGAGTCCCACAGAATACTGAGAAAGGCATTAAAATGCAGGCTTGTTGCAGTTGACTGGAGGCAGTGATTTGAATTGTGCCTAATTCAAAATATCCTTCTGCAACGTACAGCCCTGTATGAAAAAAAGAATGGATGAATTGTTTCTCGTAAGAAAATAAGTCAAGGAATGTGTAAACAGAAAATGATTCTCTGTCTCTTAGTGAAATACATTTAATCTTTCCAGCTTTAACATCCTCTCATAAGCAGCACAACTGACCTTTATCCAGCCAATAAATGACAAATTCCTCCATTTGTCCTGGCTAAATGAGTGATTATCATGCTCTCTTGTTTGTGTTGCCTGAAGAGAATCACTGCCCAGTGATACATCATGCTGTTGGCTGCTTTGGCCAAATGATTAAGAGGGCTTGATGAATTTCAAACACCATTTGGCTCCTGTAATTTGTACTGATAGTAGCTTGAACCTGGACTCTTAGGCAAAAAAACAAAACAAAACAATCCCACCCACCCCCACCCCCCCACCCCACAAAAAAAAGCAAACAAACAAAAAATCAATGTGTACATGAATGGTTCTTTATCCCCTACTACACTGACCAAAGGGGAGATAAACAAAAATGGGGAAAGTACTGTATTTGGCTGGTTGTAAACTGTTTGGCTGTTAAAAGGATAATTTGTATTTATATTTTTAAAAGTGGGGTTGTGTTGAGTGCTTACAAATAATAAGTATCTTACATTAGCCAGATAAAATATAATCACTCTTAAATAGCTGAGTTGCCATGTTGACTTAGGTATGACATTTTAAATCCCAATTGACAGTGCATGCTGAAATACTGTTATGCAAACTGAAAACGTACTTTGCATATTAAAAAAAAAAATGTTCCTGTGTAAGCTATTTTCTCCTCTTTTACAGCTGGGTTCTGTTGATCTCTTAGTTTTACTGTAACTTTTTTGCTAACACTGTTTATCAGTTATTATTAGATTATCTTCTGCTTGGTTTACATTTTTTTGTGTGAATTTGCCCAAAATAATGCACTTTTCTTTACAACTGTTTATACAATGCCACTTAACACTCATTGCTATTAAATTTAGCAAAAAATAATAATAATAAAAAAAATAAAATGGGCATATGCTGCAACAATTTTTTATTTTTTGTTAATAATTAATTAATTAATTAGTTTTGATATGCATGTCCTCTGCTATCCACCTTAGGATAGTACAGAACCCTTTGCAGTCTTAGGCTCCACAACTTTAGATCTCAGTTTAGAGAATTTGATAAAAAAAAAAAAAGAATCTATACAGAGAGAGATGCAAGCTAACAGCTCATCAAAGCTAAAAAAAAAAATAAAAAAAAAATAAAAAATAAAAATCAAATTTTCTATAAATCATATTTTTTTTAAGCAGTTTGATTGACAAAGCAACACTTGTCATGATAAGAGCACTCACTGGTTTCTAAAGCATTTCACCACTGATCAGCTGTTGTCAGCTCCAGTGCAAGAAATGATGAGTTTCATGGAGCATTGCTCAAATATCAAGAAAGATTTATGGTACAGTGCTGCAGAGAGTAGCTGTTAGCTTGACTCTTTCATGAAACGTTATTACAAATTCTCCAAAGTGAGATGTGTATGACCACCATTTACTACAGGTAAGTGACTGACTACTCATAACTACTCCACACAACCCAACTTCACCAAAACCGTACTGTCCAAGAACAAACAAATACTGATTTTTCATTTGGACATTTGTTCTGTTTTCTTAAGCTGTCACATACGAAATAAGCTCGTATACACAACCTGAGGTAGAAATACAACACTGGATTCTGTGGTTCAGTGATGCTCATATCTGGGGCATGTTTTATGTTGTCATGTTGTGACTGAGCAAAATGAGTTAAAAGTGCCTGGGAACTCCCATGTAAGCAATTTTTAACTACAACATCATTACAGAGCTGTGCCACTGTCTTCTGACGAATCACCTCAAATAATAAATAATAAAAATGATAGAAAAAATCCAGATGAAAATAACAATGAGTTTAATTGTCTACTGTGCTAGCTCATGTGGTCCTACTCTGCTGCATGAGTAGTTCAGGATCAACCTTTAGTCCACAACATTGTGATCCAGTTTATCACAGTCAAAGCAAATCCGCTTGGTATTCAAGTCATTTGATAAAGAAGCAATAAATCCACTCTGAATGTCTTATCTTTCCTCTTGACTGCAGATCAGGATTTATTCCATATGGGTATTTCCCCCCCCCAGTTATTTTAAAATGGAACATTTTCACATATAGGCAAACGTGTCTGAGAGTTCTGATCATGGGCATTTACTTTTTGATCTGTGCGTCTTCTCAGCAGTATTCACACGGTTGAACTTCATATAGACAGCTTTGTCATGGGCGCTTCTTCAAGACTCCCTCATGTTTTATCAGTTTGTGATACAGATCTACTGTTTGGTCTCAAACCTTATAAATGGTCTGTTCTCAAACTGTGCTCTCCATTACCCACTCGGAGCTCTCAAAAGAGGGTTTCTCTTCCTCACTGTCATCGTACTGCAGAAGCATACCATTAACAGACAGACTGCGCTTAGTCCAGATGTTGCTGATCCTGCGCGGCTGGCTGCTGCGACACTGTGCCGCCCCAACGTGGCCCATGTCAAACGAATGGCTCCTCTTAGGTTTACCCTCCTGGGGGAAACCTAGAAGACGTCCAAGCATAGTCGTGGACTCGGCCCTCCCGAGCAGGGGCTCTTTATCAGATGGTGGTGCCACAGCTACTGTTGTGATGGTGTTTTGAGCGGCGGAGGAGCTCGAAGCCCCTTGGTGGTCCTTCACTGGACCTCGCAACTCCAGTGAGGTGAAGGCCCCTAAAAGGTGGTCCAAATTTTGCCGCGCTTTGGTTCCATGCGTGTGCCTCCTGAACTTACTGCCGGGCAGGGTGCTGCATTCACCACTCTGAACGCTGTAGCGGCCGCCAGCTCCTCTTCCTGTTTGGCTGTCTAATGAGTTAGAGGAAGATGACGATGAAGAGAGGCTGCTCTGGAGGGATCCACACTTGAACTCTACCATCTCCTCATGCATGACCACCACTGTGGACTTGACCTGTGGTGGGGCGCCGTTGAACCTGTTCACTCCCCCATTGGTCTGTGAGTATGTGTTACTCACAGTAGGTAATTTACTCATTTGGATTCCACTAGTAACTTTATAGCGAACCATAAGGATGATGATGAACACCAGTAGTGTGGCCACGATGATGCCACCGATAACCAAAATCATGGTGCCGCCCATGAAGCCACTGTGAAGTGACTGGCACTGCGGGTAGTCATCTGTGGTGACGAACTGGACACAGCCGACTATGTTGGTGGCAGTAAGTGTGGTGGCAGTGTCATCCCAAATAGCCAAGACACACAGGTCATACTGCATCCCTGGCAACAAATTAGTGACTGCAAATGCCCTGTGAGTCCTGGGAATCATCCTGAAAAAAATAAAAAAGAGAAAGAAAAATTAAACATTGCAAACTTCTTGCCTTACAAAATAAAGACACGGTTAAATAACAAAAATGTCAAAGGCATATTTGAATTAGTCCGATAAACTGGAGCGGATCAAAGAAATAGCAAAAACATAAGCATGCTAAGTAGCTATTTATATGCATAGAGTAATTCAGAAATATGACTTCATTGCTTGCAGTACTGTACTGTATATCCCATTTGATATGCATGAAGCAAATGGTAATGAGATAAGCACTGAATGTTCACTTTTTGAATATTGTTTTGGCAAAATGTAATTTGGAGTACGTTCCATTTAACATGTATTATTAGTGTTTCAAATAACTGTTTATCTTCCTGATGTTTTACATGGGAGGAAAACTGAAGCTTGGTGCGTTTGACTAATATTCAATTTAAACTCTAAGTCCTGTATGTCATCTACGAGGCAATCAAGAAGATGTAGAAATCCACAAGTTTGTTTGTAGAACTGTTTTGGATTTACATTTTTGGGCGACAAATGCATTAGTTAATACTCTTTAATGATAGTAAACCCAACTCATTCCCCAAACTTCTACTATACGAAGACCTTTTCTCGTCAGATAGTAATGCGCACAATATTTTAAAATTTGTAAAACCCCATTTTTAGACTAAATTAATTTTATTGCTTCTAGATCTGGCTAGTTGCTGCCTGAATCAAATCGGTATTGAGGGAAAAAATGAAAAAATGGGTCATTTAAAATAATAATAAAAAGCAACAATCATCTAACACTAAAATCTCAGTGAATTTATGACCTTTTACACAATGGTTGTGATGATTCCACAATGAGAACATGTGTGTACTTCACAGAACAAAACTGAAGTTGTTTTGCTTGTAAAACTAATAATACTAATAATATACAGTATATATATATATATACAGTATATAT
>JARVLU010000624.1:16316011-16334105 GCA_031762415.1 Simpsonichthys santanae
AGAGAGCCACCTGCATCATGAAGGACCACACTCACCCAGCACACACACTTTTTTCCCCACTCCCCTCAGGAAGGAGGTTGAGGAGCATTAAGTGTAGAACCACTAGACTGAGGAACAGCTTCTACCTTGAGGCTGTTAGACTCATGAATCTTTAACCAGAATAATCACTGTGAAAAATCACATTGCTGCTGATCTGTTTCATGTTGCTGTGTTCATTCATACTCATCTGCTCACATAGACTCGTTGCTGTTCGGCGTATTGTTTTTGTACTACTAATGCTTAGCATATTTTTAAACATTTTTCTTAGTTCATATCTTAGATCTTATTACAGTTTTTCTTTTACATTTTAATACTTTGTTGGATGCACAGTAACTGGGACTACAGTTGGCCTGTCACAATAAACAATAAATCAATTGCGTGATAAATTTAAATGATCAACCTAATTTTCATTTATTGACTTTATTGTTTCTTTGTGTTTCTCTCTACTGAAAATACTGAATGACAAAAAGCCAAACTCTGGCGCTTTTCACTGACCCCTCCCTTTCTCCTTTTTCTTTAAAATCCATTTAACCATCCAAAATTACATTTTTGGATGGTTATTAAAAGCAGCTAAGCTGAGAAGCTAAGCTACGAGCTAAGCTAATAGGACGACCTCGAGGGAAAAAACCTCCATTTTGTCGAAACTCCAAAATTCACAATTGAAACCCGGGCCTTTGTGTAAAAAGTTGTTTTTCTCTGCAAAAAGGAGCTGAGAACTTGTTTACAGATTTTTTTTTAATCAAAAGTTTTGTGTGACAAATGCTACGCTAAAGAGCTCAAACCACACCAAGCGTCCGCCATTTTGAGAACCAAAGCGAGACAGCCCATGTCACGTCTATGGGCCTCCCTCCCATTTTTCTTAGAGAGACACACTGTTCACTCCCTCACTATCCATCCTTCGGTTCAAACAGTCTTATACTGCATCCAGTGGTCAAAAAAGGTACTACACTCAAAACAAATTAATCAACATTTCTTATTAAATCTGACAATTACTAATCATTGTCAAATGTCAAACAGTATCGTTTATCACAATAATTTCTGAGACATTCACCCAGCAAAATGTGTTATTGTGACATGCCTAACTAGGACCCTGGACACAATTTCATTCCACCATGTGTGCCACATATGGTGCGAAAGACAAATAATCTTGAATCTTGAATATTATATAAAACATATTTAAAAACACCTTAAACTGACCATAAGTTTTAGAGTTAGGTTCAAATGAATGCAAATATTTATACATTGATGTTTTTGCATCTTTTTTTTTTTTTTTGCTTTAGCTGAGGAAGTTGGAACAATCTTTATTGTACATGCTGGTACTCTTAAGAACACTTGTAGCCAATTAGGTTGCACAATGATTTATCAGGTATTAATAGGGAGGCCTTGACTTTTCTGGGGAACAAAAGTATTTGATTTGTGAGGCTGAAGCTGTTGAGCTGTAAGTTCTTGGGTCAAAATGAGGAAGGGGAGGGAGGGATGAATGTTGCATGAGGTGTTCATTTATTGAAGCCATTTGTCTGTTGAACAGGAGACAACTGCGACTTTCTGGCAGAGTGAGACTATTTACAGCTATTGGCAAGATGATGCAAACACAGTTTCTCTACCCGAGGGTGTCTGTCTGGTAATTCTTCCAGAGCATCTCTTTACCTGCGACACATGGAGACCGACTGTTCCAAGCTGCAGAGCCGAATGTTTCTGGCAATAACATATTTACATACATTTCTTCATTAGGGAAACGGTGGAATATGAGAGTGACGCATGACACTCCCTCATTTCAAACATAATATAAATCCAGGCCCATTGGCTTTGTGTGCATTTCTCCTCTTTTGAGTCTGGATATTCTTTGCACAATTGGTTGAAATGCAGTAACACGGGGCACTGAGATGTTTTAACACTTTACATTCATGAATGCTAATCAAGAAGAGGCCACAAAACATCAGGGCATATCAATAATTCATGCTCTGTAAACCGCTTGCCGCAGACAAAATGAAGTATGTGGAAACAACTTTGGCACCAATTTACAATTTAAAAGAATGACAAACCCGTACACAAGCATGCTTATCAAAAAGATGAGAGTTGTGAAAATGTGTTTAAAATCTGTTTTGCATTTGTGTTGCCACTTTTGACTGTTACTAAATATGCATTAAACATTTTTCTAAGAATTTGGGGATTTAATAAACTGGTGGGAAATAACAGTTTCTGAACTCTCTCAGGCATATTGCAGTAAAAACAGGGAATATTTATAGCAGATAGCACTGTGTGGGCTCAATAGTACGTTATAAAAATAAAAAATACAACCGTCATTGCAGCCACAAGTTAAAACACTGCCACTTTCTTGGGGACCAGAGTAATATTACATCACCTGGAGGTGAATGAAAGAATCTGAGGTCTGTACAATAAAAATCTGAACTTTCATTTGAAACTTATTGGTGTTGTGTCCTTCAGGCTGAAGGCAGCAGAGAGCGCCTGACTTATCAGGACAAAGTTCAAAGTTCAGCCTCAGTGATCATGTTGATGTGCAGTTGTGGTCATGACAGTGTGAACTTACAGGGCTGCAAAGGGAGCACTAATGCTGAAGAGTTTAAGCAAATTCTTCCAGTATTTTATTATTTTTTTAATCATAGAAAACACGTTGTTTATTTCAGCAAACTATATTGTGCTCAAATCACAACAGATTGGCAACATGGTGAAACAGAAGCAGATTCAGTTTCATACACTTAAAATAGGGAAGCTCCTTTCAGATGTTTTGCTGCCGATCACCGGTAACGATCACATGGATTGGCTGTAATTTTTTTTTAATTTAGTTAAGATGAGTGCTACTTGCTACGTGATCTGGAAAATAGGAAACATAAAACAATAAAAATGAAAGAAAAAGAAAAAACTAGTCTGTATCATGTATGATACAGTGTCTATGCATCTATCTTACCATCATAATTCAAGCTCAATGCAATATATATATATATATATATATATATATATATATATATATGTTTATATACACACACACACACACACACGCACACATTTTAGCTTATATAACTACCTTGAAATACTTCTTCATTCAAATTCATCCTACGTGCATCGTTATATTCTACTATGTTGTTGTTTACTATCTCTCTTTAGGACGTTGTAAATATAATTATTACTTTTTCACTTTTTGGTACTTTATTTTGTACCCTTATTGCATATTTTTCATATTTCTTTTTTTTTTCTTTGATTTTTTTTTTTTTGCAAGTCCAATCAGTTCTTCTCATTCTGAGCATTTCATTGCACTGTTAACCTTGTCTTAACATTGCATATGGCAAATTAACAACTTAAAATCACCTTAATTTGGACAAAAACATGTTTTTGTTTACAGTTTCAAGATTTAAAAATATATTAAAAAAAAACTTGCAGGCACAACACAGCAACTATTCAGTCAAAAAGACGACTGAAAACATTTCAGTTTACCTGTCATCTTTAACAGGTTGAAAACATTAAGGCTCTCAACAGGCTAAATAGTGCAGAAAGTCAAATAATTCTCAAAACGTTGCTTAAACATATATACCACCAAACCTCCACAGGCTGCAAAGGTGAATGTTTTTCATGCCTGGCACTGAAAGGCAGCTGATCACATACTTTTTAATGGAAATGGGCTGATCATAATCAGTGGGCGATCAATCGGAACATTTCTAACTTAATACAGCTTAAGTGTCAAATAAAATTTTTAAATAATGTTCCAATCTATGGCCATTGTTTTAATGGTTATAACGCAACAAAATACTGTACATGATGCAACTCAATGGCAGACATGCAAAATATTATAGCAAAACAAAATGAGAAAACCCGACTCCAAGCACTTTGTATGGACTAAACAAGACTTCAGATCAATCTGTTTTCTGTACAGGTAGTTGTGAACCAATACTCATCATTCAAACATTTTGTTGGGAAATGAGATTGTATGAACTTGTTACAGTGGTGTAAGATCCACGTTATGGGCTCCTCTGAGACGGGCTGCAACAATTTACATGTGCAAATTCAGTGCTGACCAACCAGTGGAAGTGTGTAAGCAATCACAGAGGCTTGCACTTGCTGAGTCGACTTTATAGGCCATATTTAGTGCGCTCGGCCAGCATGTGCTGAGTTGTGGAATTGTCTTTGCCAGCGAGCCCTTGACTCGTCAGTCTATCTGTTCCATCCTCCTCTCTGAGCCGTTATAATCACCCTGGTTTTCTTTCTCACAAAGCAGAAAATCTATTGTTCTACATTTAAGTTGTTCCATGGCTCTGCTTTGTGTGTATCCAGCTTTAGACTCTAATTAGGTTTAACGTCATGTGTTTGTGTAAACTATTTTCTTATTTCTTCATTGTGACAGTCTTCATGAACAATCTTGTTTATTAAGATCAATAAAAATAAACATGGCAATCAGCAGGATGTGAATATCTTCCACTTTTGTTTTCCGTACTATAAAATGCAACCAGTTATTTTGAACAAAACATGTTTGTATTTACACCTGGCCTAATTATCTGAAATGTACTTTGACTGCAGAACAGAATCTGGAAACACATTGGCAACAGTAATAACCCAAAGTGCAAACGTTTCAAAATAAAGGATTCAACAGACTTTTTACCTTTTTCCCAAAAAATGTATATAATCCCTGTGAATGCACAGCTTTTCTCCATGTACTCTGGTTTATGCTCATAAATTGAGCCTATAAGAGTGTAAACGGTTATCTCTCACTGCTGGAGAGGCACCAGCTCCCCTGTGACTCAGGAAGGAGAAAACAGAATTAAAAATAAGAGATGAATGTATTATTTATATATCTGGATTATAACATGAGCAGACAGATATTAACGATGCACTAAAATATCTGTAAAAGCAAAAGTGACACAATTATCTGACTCAGTCTCACTTCAAGCCCATTGAATACTATGATGGAGAGCAAGGTTAAAAGCCCACTTTTTATATGCTCCAACTTTATTGATTATAGGAACAGCTAAAAACATGATTTGCTTTGAAGAACAAATTAGCATCCAAGCATTGCAGAATTAATTATTTGTTACCATGGTTACCATTGCAACACATGAACGTTGCTCCACAATTCAATGTGTTTGGAACATAATGCCATTAAATAATTAATAAATGGATGTACATAATTATCGCACATTACACATTGGTTCTACTAATGTCTTAAACGAAGGTATTGGCATGAACTATGTAAAACGGCTGCTAAAATATTAATGTCCTTATCATTTACGATAAAAACAAAGATTCATATCATGTCAAAAAAGTATGGTGGTAGCATTATTCTGGGCACAAAAGCAGGAAGTAGACTGTTCATTGTTCAGTTTATTGTCCCAAAACCAAAGGTGAATATGATGATATTTGAATATATATTTCTTTTATAGTCACTGAATACAACATTCATCCAAATTTAACATTCAGGAAGTACAACATATTGATAATATGCTAAGTACAGTATTTTCACCCTTCCGTTTTCTTTACTCGCTGCTCCATTCTGGGTCATGGGGATGATGGTACTTCTCTCCAAAGGCCATTCTGAGAGCTGTGGGACACTCTGGACGGGTTACCATCGCAGGGCCACATAAAGCCAAAACCAGACAACCATTATCACTGACACGCAGAGACCATTTAGTTACCAGATAAACTAACCTGCATGTTTTTAGTCAGTGAGAGGAAACTAGTACCTGGAGAAAACCCACACATGCACAGGGAGAAACTCATCACAGAAAGGCTCGAAGTCAGGAAGTGTCCTCGCTGTGAGGTGACAGCTCTAACCACTGCACCATTGCATCACCCTCTTAGCATTTCGCAGAGCATTTATTGGTATTCTTTGAATGTTGTAGGACAACTGAACCAACGTTTATGATTCCACATCATCGGCCAGTAACCCTACAAAGTTTTAACTTTTAAAGTTAGATATTTCACCAAGTTATTTTCTCCTCGTCAGCCCAGCATCTCCTCATTAGCACAGCTTCCCAAATTCTCATGGGTTCAAGAAAATATTAAATTTCTCCTGCAAGCCCTAGAATCCATGATATTTGTTTAAAAAATAAAGTTTGTTGAAAATTCTCAGTTAACCAATATGTCAATAACGAGTGCAGTCTTTCAGTCTAACTTCTTATCAATGCTCTTAAGGTATTCCATCACTTTTTAAAAAATCAAATTTATGCTGTAGTTTCTTCAGAAGATGATGCCAGCAGTTTGTTTCCATAAACTCTCAGCAATGAATGCTCACATTAAACAGATGAGTAACATTTCCCGATGGGATATGGCGAAGAGTGACATTACAAAGCACACGCGTTAGTGTTGTATAAAATAATGTTATTAAATGAACGCAGACGGGGTTGCATGCAGCAGGAAATATGCATAAACAGTCGGTGCATGCAGCAATGTTTTGCAATGCACAGCAAGTCTACTGATCAATACACTGAGATCAAACTGTTCAGACTGCACCTATTTCAAAAGACGAGCCACCATTTTAGCTGTTATAGTTTAATACAAGTCATCAGCTTAGCACTTTTAGTTGCCCTGATATCATGTATGACTGGCAGTGACTAAATGGGACGGTGCATCTTTGTCAGGATTAGTGAGTCTCCTGATAGCACGGGAAGATAAAGTGATGGAACCTGCTCGTGACTGTCCACAGCTTACAGAAGCAACATAATGGATTAATCACCGCCTGCAGCTGGGGGTTTACTTTTCTCTTTGTGCCTTGAAAAAGCTTTTCCAGGAAAGCCGGGCGTCCTCCCAAATGTACCTGCTTCACTTTATCTTCTTTTGTTTCATATATTTTCCTGCTGTTGATGTGATCTCGCTCAGAAATCGGAGGGATTGAGGGAAAAGGTCTCTCAGTTTAAACTAATTAAAAACTAGCTCAGGATGGCGGGGTGGGGGTGCTTGACAGAACGCCATCAGTTTTAATTACATTCACTATAAAGACATCAAATCAACAGATGCCCCACTTTCTGCAAGACAAGTTTAGGAAGATGCTTTATTTTATTTTTCAAACCCACATCTCGAACATTTTGGCAATGCTTCAAGATAAGAAGAATACATATGAACTTGTTAGCAAACTACTGTATTGTGAAAAGGATTGAGTTTTTTGGTTTGTTTTCTGGGAAGGGAACAAGTAAAAAAGGTGAGATCACATTTTAAGCTTTATCTTTCAAACGACCAAGTTTTCTTGAGTAAAGATGCGTAAAAAGTAAAAGAACTAAGCATCAAGACTGTATCTTATGCAGTCAGAATGCTAAATATGTTGGACGTTAATTAGTTCATGATGCACAAAAGAAAATAGATAAGGCACTTTGTGAGCACTACAGCCCCGTGATACAGTGTTTAATTGGATAAACTTCAGATTACATCATGGGATGGCACCAGCAGAAAAAGTTTGGCTGGATCAGTGAGAAAGTTCAGTAAAGCAAACAAAAGCTAAACACATTTCTCATTTGCTTTTTCTCTTCACGGTGGTAGACCACATCATAAAATTTCATTCTACTCTAATGGATGGTTCATCAAACTGCAGGCACATTTAGCACTTAATCTATTCTTTGGCAGAAATGCAGTTTTAACATTTGGCCCATAGCTTTAAATGAAAAAAAAAAAAAAAAAAAATCAGACAGTCCTCTTTTTTTTTTTAATAACAGCTATGCAAACAAATCTGTTACTTTCACCGATTGTGATCTTCGCAGAGCCTCCGGCAGCTCTGTGAAGGGCTTAAATTTATGTTTTGCGTTTGCTGGACACTCATGATAACCCATAGTTCCCATACAGGTGCTTTCCATAATTGATGTTTCCAGGGTTGAAGCCATCCATCTGAGGCATGACGGCTGCTAATAAGCTGGAAAACCTCCCTCTCATGCTAAACCTTCATATAATATTTGGTTAGCTGGCATCAGTTAATGTGCGTCACTATATATACATCTGCTGCCATTTACACAGCTCAAAGTCTCCTTACTACTTTGATTATTTATGCAAGGACACGTCGTGTCTGAAAATATACGGCTCACTGCTGGAATACGGGCAGTTTAATAGAGTTTCAAACCCATTTCCTGCTAATGCCTTTCCTCTAATTAAATCAACCGTTTTCAGGTTTTCCTTTTTTTTCTTCGCCGTTTGCATCTTTTCCACTTTTAGTCACACACAAACACACGTGCGTAACTCTTCTCGCTCTGGATGAATTCGGAGTGCAGTTGAGATGAAGGCAACAGAGCTAATTGCATTAGCATCAATTTACTGGTGCGGAGAGGACAGCTGTGCAACCCGATGATGTACACCCTCTGTTAGCAGCCAAACACAAAGTGCAGCACGCATATGTGCGAACACCTGACAGAGTCCATTCTAGCCTCTCCAGACACACAACCCAGCAGTCGCATTTTCACACTAATTACAATGATCAAACGTCATTAACCTATTTACATGCACTGCAGAAACTGCCATTGGTATTTCCATTTCCACACAAGCTTCCCAGAATAACTGCTGATGGAACAGATTTTCAAGATTCCCTCCCGTCAACAGCTACCAACGACATAAATAATTTGTCTGACACCAGATTTGGTCACATAACTCCCTACTGCTGCTTATTTCTCTACATCTAACGGTGAGAATTGAGACCAGTCTACAAACTGATGACAGAGTGTTCTGTAGAGTATTATGCTAGAACAATATGATTAGTTTATTTATTATGTTTTAACTATTTGTGGTCTCAAAACTTTTTTATGTGGTTTATTTGTCCTAAAGTCAAATTAGACCAAAACAATGTACAAGAAGTTAAGATTGTGTATAAAATTGGTTTAATTAATGAAGATGAAAGCCAAGCGGAGAGGAATATTATAAGTCCAGGAACTTGCCAAAAATAGTGTTTAATTTATTTATATGCAGATGGATGACATTTGTCGTTTTAGAAAAAAATAATAATATTAAGCACATTTGATTCCAACCACCATTAGTTACCTTTTAGGAAAATGACTCATTCTAATTTTGTGTTTTCTACAGTTTTAACACTTTTAATGGTGACGCTGGTGTTGATGCCGTGCTGCTTGAGCGGTTTCTGCTAATGCTTCGAGCGCTTGCAAACATTTGTTATGATGATTAAACTATGCCGGTTGTTTATATGCAGGAGCAGTATGACTGAGCTGTATAAAGCTCAAGTAATGCCCGGATTAAAACTCAAAAATCCCAAACAAGTTGAAGAGACGACTCATCACGGCTGTTACCCTCGGGTAAAACTACATCTATCCCAGTGAACATTTGTCAGTTTGCTGACCTCAATGAATATATCAGACTGTTTTGATTCTCGAAGATTTGGGCTTAACAAGAGCTTAAAACATGATGTATTCCTCATACTGACTGGTTGTCTATTGCACATTGAAAAGACGTGCACAATGCTGAGTGACTACTCATGGAAAATAAGAATTCGAAGCAGTTCTGATGCTAAATGTCGAGTTGTTTGGAATAATCTCCGACCAACTGGCAGTTTTTGTGTGGGAGGTGGAACTAGCAGAAAATATGATTGGATGGACTCGTTCATTGGATTTTTTTGTATAGAACAGAAGAGAAAATGTGCAATAGAAGCAACACAACCTGTTTTCATTCAAACATATATTTGAGAACAGCAGACACTGTTGCTGTGAATACTCATGAGTCATCCATATGACCTTGAGTCTGTATTCTGGTGGCTTCGGGGATCCCAAACAAAACGGCTTCAAACACCACGCCTCATCCGCCTTAATGTTGCCAGCTTCCTGCACCCATAGAGGCTGATGTCATCGAAATCTGACCCCAAGAAAAGTACAAGAAATACAAGCCTTGGAGATTTACTTTGATAATATTTCCAAAGAATGGGCATGCTTTTTTTTCTATGTAAGCTTCCACCCACTGATGCCACTTTTTATCATCTTAGTTCCCCAGAATTTAACATCATGCCTGGTTCTTCACGCCCCCTCCAGTCAGACGGAACAGGAAATGAGGAAAATGAAGATAAATCCTTACAACAATTATTATTTCCTACCTCGGTGAATACAGCTCAGCCTGTGTGAACGCTGATAACACAGTTAATAACGCTGCTTTGCCACTAATCGCTGCTGAAATAGTGTTTGAATGTTGTGAAAGGTCAAAACTATCAAAATACCAAAAGTCATCTGGAGCTTTGAACAGAGCTAAATGTATTTTTTTTTTATGTTGTGAAGGGGGTGATTGACAGGACAAATTATGTTGTTCTGTTTGTAGTTTTTATTTAATGGCTCAGCTCAGGATTTGCAAACATGTTGAAAATAGACTGTTAGGAGTAATATTATAAAAGCAGGGGTTTATTTTGCAGGGGTGTCATTAGCTCAGAATTACATGAGCAGTTAATTAGAGGATACATTGCAAAGCAGTACAACAAAGTACTAAGTCAGATTTTACTAAAAACAAAGAAACTTTACTGACCTTGCTCAGAGGCGGCCTAACTTCTCTGGACTCTGAGGTATCTAGGATGGACCGTCACAAATTGGATTGTTCTCAAAAGGATCAATACTTTTTTTTTTTTTTTCTTTTTTTGGTTAGAGAAAATGAGCATTGTGTTTTCTGGACCAAAGAGAAAAAGGAGCATTCAGATTTATCAGCAACAAAACTAAACTTCTAGCTCTGAATCATCTCTGAAAATTGAGGAGGACTGAAAAGGTTACAAATGAGTAGCTCTTTTACAACACGCCTCCAACTGGGACTTTGAGGCCTTTTGGTGGCCTCAGTGTGATTTCAGAATGGACCAAGGTAGTGAGGGGGGTCAATGCCAACCCACCTTTGATGCACCTTTGTGCCTCAAAGTGAGGTAGCAATAGATATGCAATAATCAACATGTGAAAAGTCAATGTGCCAGTTCAGTAATGTGATGAAGTGATATAAGGTCTGTGCAACTACCCGGTCATAAGAATGAACATTTTTTACAGAGGGAGCATAGAGTGTAATGCACAGCAACTTTGTATTTAGTAAAAATAAATAACAACAAAGATGATCACTAAACTGAGTTGATGCTCACTTCATCTCTGAAAGCTCATATCTGTGTGGGACATGGCCAGCTCCATTGGTGGGTTTTAAATGGACGGGCAGTGTAAATATGGACTGGTCTGTGCAGCGATTGTGCAAAACTGTCTTATCTAAGATCCAAGTTGTCTTTTCTATCACAACATTTTCTGTTTACAGTTGTTTTTCAAGTCTCGAAAACTACAAACCCTATAAAGCTCTCATCTTTATTGAACTATTCTGATTCAATATGAACTTTAGACAAGATTCTCTGAAGTTGGAGGTCCACTGAGCTTTCATCCATCTGTGAGCTCCTTCCTCTGCATTGGGCTCCTAAGCTAAGCCGTTGCTGCCTACACACTTAGAGGCTGTCAAAAATAAACTCATCACGCCGCTCATTGTTTCCTCTCCACACTACTGAACAACTCAGTGATGCTAACACACTTAGCGCTTTGCTCTCTCTCCCATCCCTGTATTCATTCGATGGCAAGAAAATAAAATTTTTACCCACAGAAATCGATGTGAAAACTACAGATATGAAATTGCTTGTAGCTTTAATCATATCTAGGGACCAAGAAAAAGGTGTAGATGTTTATAGACTGCTAACTTTGTTCAGCTTTTTTCTGTTAGCTTGTGTCTGTTCAAATATGCATTTATCCACAAAACTCGTGTTTAAAGACCCTGCCAAGCTGCAGCTGATGCTTTGATGAGACATTTGGAGGAGCGACAGGCTGAACAACACGCTGGGCTTCAACAAGCTTTGTTTAATGTCTGGAGACTCGGCTCACTAAAGCTCGCATGACCTTTAAACATTATTAACGTTATATTGGGCTTCGTCAGCCCTGCATAAGTAATGAGCAAAATTACCACACACCTCGATGCTTTGCTAAAGAGATGGAAGCAGGGACACAGCTCGTGAACAAACACACACAGATACACAAATCCCTCTCTCACTGGGAGGCCAAATCGATACAAAACACACCGCAGCAGTTTTATTTGCATGGCTTTGATCTCCGTCTGAGGCTCTCTGGAGAGGCTCTCCTTGCTCTGCAACACTTGGACACACATGCACGCACCCAAACCAACAAATGCATAAATAAAAATTAGGGAAAACACGAAACTCTAAGGGCACACAGGCCCAGTCGTAGAAGCTGAGTTATTATTGGTAGTCATTAACAGTGTTGCTTTTATTCCCCACTGTCATTACAAAGCAGATTGTTCTGTATTAAATCAGCCAGTCTGTGACGTTAGATGTGGCTGTTTAACACCGATGTACTTTAGAGAAACAGGTGGAGGGTGTTTGTGCATGCATGAGGGAAAGCAGCAACTATAAACAGCAGAGCTGACCGTACCTCTGGGTCTTTTAAAACCTACACATCGACATTAATGAAAAATTTGCACATGACTTTCAAACTATTAATATTCAATTGCATTTAAGATTGAGAGCAAAACTACATAGGATTTTTTGACTGATTTGTTGTACAAAAGACTATATATACAGTATACTGTATTAGTTAATTTTTTTAAGTAGAATTCTGTGCAGTTCTTATCAACAAACCCCTAAATTCTTACTTAAAAGAATCTGGGATATTTTTGTTGAAAAGTTGATCTACAACCAATTCAAAGTACCATACTTGCTGCCGTGCACATCACACCGTTGTGTAAGTTACATCAGTCCAAATATGTCTAATAAAGTGGGGAAAGAAAAAAAAAACATACACATTTGTTATGCGTCGCTGCTGACCACCTGGAAATGTGGCCCGGTGTTGTGCCAAACATCGAATGGCTGCCAAACATCGGCTGTGGGAGCTTGCACGGGAGGACTTCATTAACAATTTAACAAGATTAACATTTAAAACAATTATCTGTTTGCTTGACATCATAGCAAAGGTGTGTCTCAGTTTAACTTTTCCTTAATAAATGCACTTTAATGGTCAAATCAGCTGCATTTCACCTGTGCGGCAAAATGCAGCTGGTTTGACGTTTGCTCCAGGAGTTCAGGAGCGAGACAAAGGTGTCTTTGTATGGCAAGCCGAGTCTCATTAATAGCCACTTTTACGTATTAATGAGATACTTGGCTTGCCGTATCGGTCGAGGGCCCTCTAGTGGCTGAAAATGGTAGTGTTCAATATTTTCCATGTAAGAATGAACAAAATCGTCACATCTCAGCTAAAAATTGGGTTATAAATACGGAGAAAAAAAAACATACTAGTCGTATCAGTATATAAGTTGCAGGACTTGCAAATTTATGCAAAAAGGTACAACTTACACAGCAAAAAATATGGTATATCTGAAGTGGATTTCTGCTACCTTGAATTGACTCAAAACTCAAAATCACTAGTTCATGCAGACCCATAAAATTCATCACCACCACTTTCACATTAAATATTAAGCAGTGGAATGGTAGTGGGACACAACAACAAAGATCATTTGCTACACCATAATACATTTAGATGATTTTTTTTTCTGCTAGATTGAGTGCAACAACAATTTTCTGCAGTTCTGAACTAATTCCTGCATATTTTTCAACACTGCATGAATTTTTTTGTGAAGCGTTTGCACACAAAGCACTGCTGATGACAAACTGAAGACTATTTTTTATTGTAAACCTCAAACCTCTGTGAATAATAGAAAAGTGATTGAAGTGTAGTGTTCACATAAAACATACAATTTCAGAGTTTAAATTTGCTTTGAAGGACTTCAAATACTTTTGGAGCTGGCCCCACTTGTATGAGATGTTTGGCTCCGGAGAATGTGAAAAATTCTCACATAAACAGTTTTGACAGCTTCACACTGCAGCTAATTTACAGACGTTGACAACTCCCCAAAACCTTTCCTGAACATTTTTAAACCATTTCTTTAAGATGGTTGGATTTACCTGCGATAACAAAACCGACTACTGTATTTGCTTTTAAATTCAACTTGACCATTAATCATTAGCCATTAAAGTTAAAAAAATAATAAAAAAACATAAAAAATTTAAAAAACTAGCACGTGTGTACTGTTTAATCATTCTGATATGGTTTATTGTTTAAGAGTAATATGTTCAGGACTCTAAAACTTACTGCATCTGATTGCTTAAAAATAAACCCAGGACATGGTATGCAGTTCATATTATTTGTTTCTAGACATCTTGGACTTTTTGAATACAGGTACTTCACTTGTGGCTTTTTTTTTTTTTTTTTTTTTTTTTTTTTTTTTTTTTTGCATTTGTTTACCTCAGTGTGTTACTCTGTTTGCATAAAGCCTCATTAGAGGCGACTGTAGCAGCTGTTTTCAGTCCATTTCTGATCTGTCAGTGCATAATGAACATTTAAGGCAGGGGTTCTCAAACTTTTTGGGTTCAGAGACCAATTAAAGAGGAGAAAAAAATTCAGAGACCCCCTCATAACCCTCATGTTTATTGAATAATTTTCTTCAATTCGTCTCTTTAATGCAATGGAAATATTTGTGTAACATAAAGACCTGTTATTTAATAGTGTTAGTACAGCTTTTATACTTTTAAACATGGGGTATTTTTCATTCAAGACACACTTAATTAACAACATTTTTAATTTCATCTTCCAAAACTTAGTTTTGACAAAATGAACAGCATCAAAAAATGCGTTAAAACTTTACATGTTCACATAACATAAACATATTGCCACTTTTTCAAAGTATTACAGAAAACACTACATAAAATTGAACAGAATCATAAAGTAACAAGTAACAGCACTTGAATTTTAAACTGACCAGTGCCAGAACATAAATAGTGGGCAAACTGACGAGGAGTGGAGGGGTTTCCTCCAGAAATGTTTGAGTAAAATAGATGTGAGTTCCTGCATTTTAACAGGATGTTAAACATCTACATGCTTGTATTTATTTATTTATTTATTTATTTATTTATTTATTTTTTTTTGTGGTCCCACAAGCACCAGCTCGCAGACGTCCAGGGGTCTGGGGACATCACTTTGAGAACCACTGCTCTAAGAAGAGAGAGCGTCAAAGGGACAGACACACACAGCAGAGAGCTGGAATAAGAATGGTTGAAATTAAGAATTTTATTTGAGAAATATATCATTATTTATTGTATAAACCAAAGTTGACATGTCATAGTTTCCATTTTTTTTAATCAGCCAGACAAGTTCAATATTTGTACATCTATGAAAGTTTGAACACATTTCATATATTTTCTGATGCCAAAATAAACATTGAAGAGGAAGACGCTGCCTTAAGGAAAATCTGCGCTCTGAGCAATTTCCAGTCATCACACAGCTTTCAAGGTGTGCTTAAAGCGTAAACAAGACATCCCGTGTGTTTTTAAAGTCTCTCTCTTCATGCTGTTGATCAAGGTTTTATAACATAATGGCTGTGAGGAATTCACTTGTGCAGTTGCAGCAGCAGTAACCTGAAGACAGTTATGCTGTGCAAGAAACATTATTTTTATGATCAAATATCCAAACACTGCTGCATGTTATGCTTCGCCTCTTAAATCTTTCCTTCAATATGTCTTGTTCATAAATAGACAAGCCTCTCCAGTATCATTTTCAAAAAGCAGAGGCTTTACTTTTATGTAGGTGAGAGAAGGACATGAAAACTCAGGAACATCACAATTTTTTTTACATAGAAACATAAAAACAACCAAGTCTTAAATTATTATCTTACAGTATGCATGCTGTATGAATAGTCTGTCGGTAATGCTCCATCGAATCAAATCATTCAAAATGAAAGCATTATGTTGCATTTTATCACTGAAATCGTTGTGCTGACAAAGTCAGAACACCACAATTTTATTAACTTCAGCCATTTAGTTCCAGTTTGAGTTTACAAAATGCTGAACAGACCAGATTTTCATCAAACGCAACTGAAAGAGAAATAAAAACTTACTGAATATAAACGAGTGGCTCCATTTTAAATAACTGCAGCAAACAAAAATATTAGATTATATCATCCTGCAGCCTTTTAGAAAATTATCTCATTCAAAAATGTAGCTTTTGCAGCATAACAGTTATTGGTACCACTTCACAATGAGGCTCCCCTCATAGATGGCTAATAAGTATTTATAGATACATTATTATTATTACTATCTTGTAAGCACAATAAGCATTTATAAACCTATTTTTAGCATATAATAGTGTACATTATCACTGCATTATAAGTATCTACAACTAAAATATCCTAAAAAAAAGTTTACAAATGCTTATTGTGCTTACAAGGTAGTCTGAAATGTCCAATATAATAACTCTAGATGGAATATATATGTGGAAGATTTGACTCCTTATTTAGCAATAAACTGAGCAGTTTTCTCTGCCACCCTTAATTGATACATACTAAAGAATTATTAATGATATATAATTTTTATAGAGGAATTAATAATGTATCTATAAACTATTTATTACCCAACTATAAGAGGAGCCTTACTGTAAAGTGGTACAGTTTATTTTAAGTAAATCAGCCGCTTAATCAGCTGTTTCACTTTCTATTGGCCAATCTACAGTGTGCGCCATTTAAAATCCTCTGCCTGCTTACTTTTCCTGGATCATCCGCAAGCTGCTTTGCAATTAAAATATGACTGCAGATAGTTTTTATTGTCTATCATGGTGAATTTATGATGGTGCATCCTGAGGCAATATGCTTAAGTGTCTGATAATCACTGCACTGCTAGTAAAGAAGGCCAGCCTGTAAAGTATCTGACCTCTAACTGGTTCATTGTCTTCAAACGCAGCTCAAAATAACATCTTTGAGTTGCCTCCAGTTTCTAAAATGAGCCAGATGCCAGGTAAATATTTCTTTCTTTTTTTTTTTTTTTTTGCTTCAACAACAGTTGGTGTTGCTTGGAGTCTTCAACAGTGCGTGCCTTCCAAAGCAAAAGCACCTGTAGAGATGATATTTCTCAGGGCTGAAAAGAAGCCGGTAAATGTTCAGCATGTTTTCTCATTTTCTTCAGTTGAGAAACTTCTCTTTCAGCTAAAATTCCCTTTGATTAAAACTTCTACAAATAAATGCAGCTGTAGAGAGCAGACAGAGAGCTCCATCAGCATAAGAAAATGGACACTTCTTAAAAATCACAGCATCTAAGCATCACAGTTGACAAAAAAGTTAAACAATAAAGCATTTATAGCATTAAAACCCACTCCATATGCAAACTGACTTCCTTGTCAAGCTATGGGTTTAATCAATTACTTGCAAACAAAAGAAGGATCCCCTCATATGAAGTGACTGAGCTGAAACCCTCTTAGTTTACACAGTTACGTATGCAAATGTCTACTTGTGCATATAGGCAGAGCATCATTTTCACATATCTGCTTGGCCACGAAACTGGGTGTGTTTGTGTATCCAAGTGGCTTCTCTAAGATCAATTAGACCTGTGCTTCAGCCAGCAGAGAAAATTTTAATTATGCAAGCGAGTGTCAATGGTGTGGAACAGAAGCGGTCTGCTGGCAGAGCAAGCCTCAGAGCCACATACTCCATTTAAGGGCACTCTTAGCCCATCATACAGCCATTTGGCTCTGCAGCAGTGAGACAACAAGATACAGATACCAGAGCTGCAGTCATGATTTGGAAAGGGTTGCGGTTTATCAAAAAGCAAGATCTTGTCAAAACGGGGTACAGGTGATACACTTTCCAATAAAAAAAAAAAAAAGAGAAGTGTTGATACAAATTTCTAGTGATGGTGTACTTTGTAGATTCTTAGACAGCCAGGGCATGACAAATCCAAAAACTGGAGTTTTATTCTGTAGTTTAAAGTGTTCTGCTGACCATCTGGGGAGCTCTCTCCATTTAAAGAGGATGGATTGACTCCACTTTTAAATTGAGGAAAGCTTCCCAGACGAGATGCAAGTTGTTTGTTTGTTTGTATATATATATATATATATATATATATATATATATATATATATAAACACAGTATATACATATGCAGTACACACGCACACACATACACGTACAGCTAGTGATTTAAGATTAGACGCAGGTAGTCCCCGGTTTTCGGCGAAATCGGTTTACGGCGTTTCGCGTTTACGGCGCCGCCCCCAGTGACGTCATCACACCTTACGTTGCCTTTTTTATGCAG
>JARVLU010000624.1:16340525-16351705 GCA_031762415.1 Simpsonichthys santanae
ACATTGAAAAAACGTGTTTAAAAAGCCGTTACCGATCGCCGTTTAGTTTCGGTTTCGTTTTACGGCCGAAAATCCGCATATACGGCCGCGGATACGGCCGCGGAAACGGCCAGAATCGGTTTACGGCAGACTCGGTATACGGCCAAGCCGTTAGAACGGATCTCGGCCGTAAACCGGGGACTACCTGTATTTATAAAATAGTTTATATAGTTGTCCAAACTATGTAAATACACACTGCCTGCCCCCCACCCCCCAAAAAAAAGGTCGGCAACAAAAAAAAAAAAAAAGTCACACTAATATTTCGTTGGACCATCTTTAGCTTTGATTACAACATGCATTGTCTGTGTCATTGTTTCAATAAGCTCCTGCAATGTCACAAGATCTATTTCCATCTAGTGTTGCATTAATTTTTCACCAAGATAACTAGGCACTAGGCATGATGAGTGCATCACTTCACCTGACTCTCTTCTTACCCTGATGCACCCATCACTCTGGAACAGGGTAAATCTGGACTCATCAGACCACATGACCTTTTTCCATTGCTCCCGAGTCCAATCTTTATGCTCCCTAGTAAATTGAAGTTTTTTTCAGTTAGTCTCACTTATTAGTGGCTTTCTTAAGGCTACACAGCTGTTCAGTCCCAATTCCTTGAGTTCTCTTCACATTGTGCATGTGGAATTGTTCTTAAATTCACTATTAAACATAACCCTGAGCGCTACTGTTGTTTTTCTTCCATTTGATTTCACTAAACGTTAAAGTGATCGCCGATCACAATCATTCAGGATTTTTTTTCAGACACAGTTCTTCCTCGAAGACGATGGGTCCCCACTATCCTTCCAGTTTTAAATAATGCGTTTGACAGTTCTTAACCCAATTTTAGTAATTTCTACAATCCCCTTGGATGTTTTTTCCGCTTGATGCCAAAGATTTGACCCTTCTCAAACAGACTGACATCTTTTCCACGACCACACAATGTGTCTTTCAACATGGTTAAGAAATGAGAAGCAACTTTGCACCATTTGGTGTTAAATAACTTGTTGTCAGCTGAAAGATAATCACCCATAAAGTAATTATCCAATAGGAGGCTCATACCTATTTGCTTAGTTAAATCCAGGTGACATTTTTTATTTTTTTTATTTTTTTGGCTAGGCAGTGTATTTACTTTTGTCAAAACCAGAGTTAGTTCTAAACTCCTAGGTGTGGTAGATCAGTTTATTTTTTATTTGTTTTAATAAAACATGTTGGTAATTTTACATTATATGCAGAACATGCTCGGGGTATTTGTTAAACTATATTAAGCAGCATTGATTCAAAGAAATCAACACACTTGTCAGTCTAACAATGAACGTTTAAGGAAATGTTAAGACTTATCTTTTGTACCATTCTTTTATTTTTCATCAATGATTTTCTTCACCAAATCTATTTTATAATAATAATATAAACAGGAAGAAGCATTTGCTTTTAAAGACCAATACATTTAACTGTTTGCTTGTTCCCCCCCCCCTCCCCCAAGCTTTACAAAGATGGAAGAAAAAAAAAAAAAAAAAGCAAGATGAATAGTTTTCTAAAAGACTTTGGGGATTTTCTTTGAGGCTACAACAATATATCAAGACGTCATTCAACTTGGAAGCTAGCACCTCTCTTTTCACCATCCAATCTTAAACTTGTCTTATTTTTCATCTCTCTTTATCCCAAGCACCTGTTTAATTGACTGGCAGCAGTTTTCTGTCAGTGTTGAAACAAAACTGCTGCCGTGGCTGGGAACAGGCCATCTGAGTGTGTTTACATCGCCACGTATGCTCTCTAAATTAAAGCAACATCAACACGAGGCCCGTCAAACGCAGCCTGAACTGCATCGAGCTACAAAACACGCAGGAGCAGCCTGACATGTGATTAAACCAAGTGACAGTTTCTCACGTGAGGGTCATTTGGAGGGCAAACAAGCACTTAAAGACACCGCTGTTACCTGGATGTGTTTGATGGATTTTAAAGTCATGTCAACCTTTAGGTGGCATATGAAGTAAGAAAAAAAAAAAAATACAGTTGTCACACAAAACACAAACTGGAATTTTGTGGAATAGTTTGCACCTTTGCTAAGGTCAACAAAATCAAGAGCTATTGATCAACTGTACTGAAGTGTTTACTTTCAGTCAGTACATGAGATTTATGAGTCTTTAAAACCACCTTTAAACATTTGTAGTTACCATGCTTTTGTGGTCCATTAACTTGAATTAAATGTAAAATGATAAAATGCAGAGCTTTAATGGGATGTGTGTTGTGCGGAGATTTGTTAAAAATGTTTACTGACAAAGTATTCAATTAGAAATATGCAGTAGGTTATTTTCCTATTTAAATTATATATAGCATAAAAAAAGTTATGCTTTCTTAGTTTTCCACTGCAGGAGTGTCAAACTCTTTTACAGAAGGAGGCCAAAAAAAAAAAAAAAAAAAAAAAAAAAACTTGGTCCAAGCAAAGAACCAATTTTAGTCAATTCATTAACTCAAGTCAGACAGCCGATTTATTTTATTGGTTGTAGATCCATTAATTAGTTTGATTGATCATGTGACATTCTCTGTTGCTCTTTCTACATCAAAATTAAGGATTACTGAAAAATCAAACCTTTTTTCTGGCTTCAAAGTTAGCAAGCTATTTGGAGAAGTCTGCGCTAAATAGTGTTTTTCATTTTTTAAGCCAAAATAGAAGTAATAAAAATATTTTGCATTTAAAATGTAATTTTGGTGGGGGCAGATATGATGTTCACATAGGCCAGATTTGGCCCATGGGCCTTGAGTTTGGCATGTGCATTAAAGTAATCAGTCAAGTTTTGTCAACATGAGCAAAGATAAAATATTTATACTTAACGAGACTCGGGCTAAAGTAGAATTATTTGGACAATTCACATTTTCTTAACAGTTAAAATAAATACATTAAAATTGCAGTTTTTCCTAAAATTTGCATAATCATTTAGCTTTTCCTGCATGAATTTACAACCATTTAAGATTTTTTAAATGTGTGTGTAAACTCAAACCCAGTAATACTTATGGCCTTACAGTTTTCTTTTCAACTTGTGTTTGAAGAAGCACTGATAATGTGCATGTTAATAAGAAAAGCATTTAAATAATTGCTGAAAATGGCCCATTTGCACTCAAATTATTACACTTTTAATGGCTAAATGACCTCTCTGCTGATGAAAAGGGAGCAGTTTGAGTAGTCATTTATCCTGAGGACATAAGTAACCCTGCCAGATGGAAGACAATACATTTAGATGTAATTAATCACTGTGTTCTTGCTGGGTCAAAAAAATAAAAAAAGGCCCTGATTCACAGTTTTACCAGCCAACTCAGTCATCAAGAAAGGTTTGAGTAAGATTATGGGCATGAGGCTGTCGTAAAAACGCTCTAAAATCCTATGCATTGATGACTTGAATCTCCTTGGACATGTTTCAACCACTGGTGATGGCTTTTGTCTCTGAGGATAAAGTCAAATCCCAGTTACCCTCCTCTGATATTTAATTCATACATGACTGAAGCAAGATTATGATTTTACCTCCTTTCTGCTGCTAAATGTGGAATGGCGTTGAGGTCAGATTGGGAGCCAGAGGACGCACTTAAGAGCCCCCTTGAGTCGGTTTATGACCTTTTAGTGATAAGAAGCTTCTCCGAGTCTGGAACAATTTTGAGCAGCAAGACAAAGCACCCTCTAATTAGTCCCAACTTTTATTTTCATATCAACTGACATGTTTTAAAAAAGGACATGAACTCAGTTGAGAGTTGAGTTGATTGAGAAGTTTCAAAACAAACATTTGACACCCGGTGCAATGAGAAATATTCACCCTCAGACGCACTGGCCTCCATAAAGGCTGGAACTTAGTTCCGAACATATTGCAGTAGTTTTAGATCAATTGTCCATAAGACAGAGGACTTAAATCACCTTTCCATTGGCTCCTTGTTGAATTCAGAATAGTACTGTATTCAAAATCTTCTAACCTACAAAGTTATCAACAACCTAGCTCCATCTTGTATTAGAGATCATAATTGTTCCAAATTTTCATGAAGACTTAAAGCAATCGGCTGGCTCCTTAGATAAATAATGTTAACAAACGTTTTATGTATGCAAATGTTTCTGTTGTGACTTGGCGCTATACAACTAAATTGAATTGATGGTTTATTTACCATTTTGAGACAACAAAAATGACCTTTCTGCATCTACATTTAGCTCAGTTACCTCCCATTTTCTTCCTTACAAAAATTCTAACCATTTCCCCTATTAGTGATTCACATCAGCTCTTTATTCTCCTGCATAGTCCCCTGAGAATCACGACTCTTGTTCTATTCTTCACAGAGACATATCGACTCTTTTGATGGTCTTGCACCACTCTATTAAAAAATGTTCTCTTTTTATTTAAATGAGTGCCTGCAGAGAGGGCCAGAGCATGGATCAATCTCTCCCCCAGCTGCCCATGTGTCTCACAGAAGGTCTTTGAGGGATTGCACATGGCTCAAGCCAGTATTTTTTTTTTTTTTTTTTGGCAAGAACCTCAATGTCCAACCTTTGACTTTAAATTTTCTGACATTTACAGGAATGAACCAGATGGTGGGCACCTAAAGGCGGTGAGCTTTGAAATCAACCTGCCGCGACGTGCACTTTACGATAGGCAGCAAAATCTTTCAGAGTAGTAACTTTCCAACTGCCTCACATGGGTGCTGAAAAATTATTAGTCGTGCACTGCCAGCTGGTTTTGTTTGTAAATATGCTAATGATGGCATTCTGCAGAATCAGAACATTTTATTTTGAGACAACTTTTTTTTTTTTTTTTAGGAATCTTGATGCTCAGAAACAAGTTCTGTAAATAAAGTGAACATTGTTGGGTCATAACTGTGTGTAAATATATCAGTGCATGTATCAAATCCAACCGATATGATAGATCAAATGCTTGCAAAATAGTTTAGTTTTAAAGTGAGTTTATATACGTTTATGTATTTTATTTTGATGACTGCATTATTCATTTTTCAAGCAGTGTAGGCACAGGAAAATTGTTATTTTGCTACATTTGAATACTCTGATGTAAATTAAATGAACAATGTTCTGGTGTATTTCAAATTGATTAAGAAAAGTCAGCTTTCGGTAGAGCTTTTAGGTCAGCGTTTAAAACCATTTCTGATTGAACAGTCAAGAAAAGCCATAACATATTTTATGCAGTCAACATATTCACCCAAATCTTTGATTTTAGCTCCTAAACTGTGGCCGATTTGTCAAAATCTTTGTTGTCTACCATGAAGCAGTAGGAACGTTTATTCCAACAGAATTTATTTGAGCAGGTAAGAACAAGTAAAAGTGTCCTCATAAAAATGTTTTTCTCAAAATAACCTTTTTTTTTAACTCGTTTGTTACAGCAAGTTCAGGCAAAAAGTTCCTGGTTGAGTTCAGACAAAACGAGACGTCCACAAAAAGATTGCTTCACAATGACAGTTTGCAGACGACACTGAAATGTGCTCTACTTTTATGTTTTTTGTGTTGAAAATAAAACACAAAGTTATTCTTCATTTTAAAACCATAGCTTTTTGTATAAATGGAAAGAAAATTTGACATGTTCTAGTTTAAGGTTTTAGATTGGAAAATGTTTCTTAGAAAAGTCGAGAAGGTAAAACAGCCATTAAAGAATCACAAAAAAAATCAGCAACCATGCAATATACTGACACTAAAAGTCTGGTCAGTTTGAATGATTCAATACAAATCAGCATATTGTGCACATCTCATCTATCGTATAATTAGTATCTGAAAGATGTTTATGTTAAAAACTATGCATTACATGTATGTATCAAACTTCCTCTGCATGCATTAGACAAGCTAATAATAAATGCATAGATCAATCACAGTCTGGCACTGTTAAGAAATGTGGCCTTTCATTTTAACTAAATTGCCTCCATCATCTATCACTTGCACTGTAATTGTAACTCTAACTGGGTGCAGTGAAGAATAATGCTCATGTTGTAGCGAGCATGATTTGTCATCAAACACGGTCATCAGTAAAGAAGCAGTGATGCTGTACCATGTTGTTGCCTTGAGCCGTTTTTGTGCAGCTTCTTTCATGGCTCCTCAAATAAAACCGGAATAGAAAAATCTGGATACAGTATTTGTGAGCTCGTCCACTTTCACTCAGCCCTGCAAAACCTTTCACAGTGTGGGACAAAACTCCCCAGCCTGGCACATAACAAAAGAGCCAATATAATCTATTCATTATAGATTTATTTCATTTGAATGGCCTAATGTTTAATCAGAATAAGAGCTTGCTTTCATTCTGCTGGGATCCATTACTTCAGCTGCTCTTTCATTTGTTTGTGATTTTTTTTTCCTACTGCTCAAGCAGCAAGTTGGCATGCATTCCTGCCTTTATTGAGTCCTGTTCGATGTGACTGGGTTGAAGACAAATGACTGAAAGTCACAACTGGTAAATGCTTTCACTCACTGACTGAGACACACAAAAATTTTGCAAGCGAATGGTATGGCTCCTCCTACTTTTTAATCTTTAAATTAACCGTCTGCATCTTTAGCATCCAGTTGGCCTGTATAACCTCATCCATTTTCACTCCTGCATCTTCCATCTTGGCTGTCGCTGCATTAGTCATTACAGCCATTTTCCGTATGTGCACTTGAACTTGGCAGAGGCACAAAGACATTTCACTGCACATCCCTCATTACAGCAATATCAAAAAGATGTAACAACTCTATTAGGTTGATCCAAACCCAAAACAAGGTGTCCATTAATTTCATATGCGCACATAAATTTATCATTGTCATGTTTGGCACAGTTCCTGACAAGGTTTGCCATTAGTGAAGGGAATAACTATCCAAATTACACTTGTTTACTCTAAAGACACAAGTGTGTTTGCAACATAAATCACTGTAAATAGTGTACTTGCATTACTATAACATCTATAAGACGGGTGATTCATCATGTGCAAAAATGCTTGCAAATAGCAGAAATGAGTAAAGCCAACATTTTATCTTTTTTTTAATATGATAATAGCCATGTACTGTTTTGATCAGTTTATGAAAAATATACAGAGCTTTGGCATCATGAGTGCAAACAAGAAATGGTGAGATTAAAAAAGGCAAAGCAAAAAACAGCACTTCAGGATAAGATACTGCAGTTCACCTACACCTCAAGGATAAGGGACACTCATTTGTGGAGAAAATGTTCACATTTTGGACCAAGAAGACAGGTGGTTTGAAAAGGGGGTGGATGAATGAAGCTATTTATGTCAAATGAGAGAAAGCATCTTTAAACAGAGGAGGAGGTCTCAGATTTCAACTTGCAATAACATATAATGCAGTTTTAGGCCTGATACCCGGTCATTTTCACATCTATCAGGAATTTCATATGTGCCACCAGAATGACTCCACTGAGTCAAACTAACAAAGACCCTAACAAACCCCTAGTGTGAGGATTGACAGGGCAATATGCATATGTATCTAGTTCACCTCAGCTTTATAACTCGAACCCCTCACTCTCCGTTTGTTGAATTAGAAAGCTCTTCAGATGAGAAGCAAAACGACTTCTGTTACAAATAAAGTCCAGTTGTTTTGTCTTGAACTTTTTTTAATTTATCAGGTCCTGGTCGACTGAGGATCTTCACCAACATACATTTTCTTGGACAGGAAATTAAAATAGAACTACACAAGTTTCACCTTTACTTCTCAATGAGCATGTGAAACTGTTTTCCTGCCAAATGTGGAAGCCAAGAAAAGATTAGCTTGATGTGGCATAACGAGTGGCAGCAAGAAAAGCAGCTCTTTGGCTTTATAAATGCCCGTCACAGCAGTAATGCCTCTAAAACCATAAACTGAAGATTTAAACAGCCATAATGTTTATCAGAGCTCCGAATGAACCGCTTGTCAGATCCAAGTGGTAGTTCTCATTGCACAGAAAAGAGCATACTTCGCTACTTTACGGTTTGACTTTTGCGGAGTCGCTTGTTCGCGGTATTTCAACCAATGTCAACTTTAATAATACTCAAGTGATTGGGATGGTATGGGAGAAAAAGTAAATGAAAAAAAAAAAAAAAGTTCAGACAGGCGCTACCATTTTGTAGTTTTCGTTAAATAAGCCTGTACTGTAAGGCCAGTCAAAAGGACTACACTACCTAGAAGCCAACAGTGCTTATGTACGCCGCTTTCTGCCAAAATGGAGGGAAAGTTTTCCAACGCAAATCTATGTTATCCATTAAGCTCACAAAACTGTCAGGAAAGTTGCAAATAATCCCGAAGCTTCCTGAAGCTCAATCATCCATGTGCGCATCAACCTGGACAGGGCGGTGGGCTTTGTCACTGCAGGGTAGGTCTTTCAAACTGGAATAGAGCTGGTCTAGAACAGAGCTGCAGAGCTGGTGAGTAAAACTTTGCAGTACTCTACGTATAGTACTTGTATGCAAGTTAAAATGACGTAGGTTTAAGAGTTTAGGACATTGCAGGAATGTGGGAAGGCTTTATAAAGCCTTAAAATATATAAAAAAATACTAAATATTGTTCCTACTTTGTAGTTTTATTTATTTATTAACTTTATTCATTTTCATAACAAAATAAAATACTAATCAATTAACATACAGTATATATATAATTACAAAACAATTATAATATAAAGTTTTACACCTATACTGGGTGTGTGGAAAGTAACTCCTGCGATAATCAAGGGTCTAATATTTTAAAGCATGAATATATGTGCTTCTAATGTCCACCCATCTCCCAGCCAAAGAATTTGTGTGACCAACACTTCGGCACAGAAACAGTTCATCCATGAAGCCTGTGTTTTGAAATGTAAGGCAAAAACAGTCACACAATTTAAATCATAGCGTTGTTGTTTATCAATTCAAAAGCATGTATATAATTAAATCTGAGAGGATTTACTTATATTGGACTACATTTTTCCTTACATGAAATGTTGAAAATTTCTTAAAGAAATATGTTCTATACATTTTTAAAAATCACTTAGCTGAAATATAGCTTGCATCTTCAATCAGTTGGCAGGACTGCTAATTGTAAAATTGCTCTAAAAATGTTGCATGAGTCATGGAGCAAAAAGCAAGGCTGCACAAATTCCCATTAAAAGGACTCCAACATGCGATGAGACAAGCCCTTTTGACCCTCCGCTACAAATGTGTCAGCTGTCTGGTGTGAGAATGTGCCCTCACTGACAGATCAGAAAACAGATGTTTCTTGGTGCTACAGTGAATTATGGGCTATTTCTCATCATCATTTCAGGGCCTACTTATTTCTAACAGCCCTAGTTGATTCCTGCAGAAGCATTAATGAGCACTTTGCAGTAAATATTGCAAAGCTAAATGAGGGAGTCTTCTCACCACTGAGAAAACAGTCGGGGGCAATGGGGAAAAGAGTTTGTGTTTCAAGATGCATCGTGTCAGGAAGCTGCTACTTACTGAGTAAAAATACTGCATGTCCCTCTGGGTTATACATTCTAGCTGGTGTCTTCACCTCACTGGTCATTTCTCAAAGAACTGGTCATCTGATCTCATGGGTGCTACAAAGGGATTGAGTCAAAAGAATCAAGACAGGGTATCATCTGCAGCTGCTAGGCTGAATCACTAAGACCAGGCTGTGGTTTGTCATTGTTGCGAGAATACAGACTCAGTCAGTCGTGTTTTACAAGTCCCTTGGTAATCAATTTGCACCCAAATACAAAGCTAGTTAAGAACTATATCACTGCCTTTGTAGGAAGCCAAATCTCTTGTGCCCCTCTTCCCTGTGAGTTGTCACAGTTTCAGCCACATTGCAGCTTTGCGAGTCCACAAACAAACATGGATGACTGCATCCACATTCACTCCAACCTTTACACAATCTTTTTTTTTTCTTCACCCAGCCAGTCCAAAAAAAAAAAAAAAAAAGATGCATTCTTCATCAGTCCTATGATGCAATAGCCAAGCAGTTTTATAATGAAATGTCTGCTAGGTGACAGATAAGGTCCCTTTCAGACTTGTCAGTCAGCAGTTTCGCCTTGTGGAAACCTGAAGCGTGAATCAGCGTACATGACAGTTGAGTCAGGCTTTTTGTTAGAACGCCAGGCGAGAATGAAAAGATTGAATAATTTGCCTTTTAAAATACTTGTTACCACCGTTTCACATTGGCTGACTGACTAACCCTTTCACCCATTCATAAGTATCCTATATACATGAATAATGCAAGTCAAATAAGCATTTCAAGAAGTCTTCAAATGGCTGGAAATAGAAATAAGGACTCTTGATTCCATAATATGTTTAACCCCAATTTATCTGTAAATGTTCCCCAGCTGAAGTTATGTCACTATACAATATTAAAATGCATCATATGTCTTCACATCTGGCTAATCACTACTAGTTTGTGTCTAAAAATGCACACTCCAGCCAACAACAGAAGTAATAATTATGATCCTCCAACCACTGATGTGTTAGCAGTTGATTTACTGTAGCATGGTGCTAACGAGGCTCCCTGCAGAGATGCACAGCTTCAGCAGTGACCACCTGTAGAGACTGGCTGCTTGCATCAGGGAGAATACTATCCAAAGAGTTCTTCTCCCCATCGTATTTGCAGGTCAGCAAAAAACCTTTACACTTGTGATAAGCAAAACTCTGCACTGCAATCATTACCAGCACCTCCCAGAGTGAAAAGCATTCGCCCCCTCTGGCCTCGGTGCAAGTAACGCTACTTGTTTTGAACCACTCCGCATTTTATTGCTTTGTAAACACCACAAGAACTACCATCAAGGTCAGGTTTTGGTTGTAGTGCATGCTGCGTGTGTGAGGGTGTATCAGAGAAATGTGTTGAAGCTCAGGAAGCAGAGGTAAGAGCTGCGGCTTAATTTCATGAAGTCAGTGCAAACATGGTAAGGTCAACACAATGCCAGCTGTCCAGTCCGCACTAACAAATAAAAGACTCAGCTGCTGATTAAGTGTTATTTTCTCTAATGTTAAGTTGTAGATCATCTGCTTGTTGGTTTAAGATCAGACAGAAGGTTTTGTGCTGTGAACCTGGATGCACGGATGATGGTAATTAAAGAGACATGCTGGGATGTTCAAGCAAAGCCTACATGCAGCTCAAACACGTGGCTGAGCTACATGCCCACAAAAAGATGAACTGAAAAAAGGTAAGCCTGACACACTGATGTCAAAATGCTAGTAAATCAGTTTGA
>JARVLU010000624.1:16382943-16393813 GCA_031762415.1 Simpsonichthys santanae
AGATGGGCAGTTTTGTGACTCACTCTTTGCAACCACAAAGTTTTTTTTTTTTTTTTTTTTTTTTTTACAGTCTTTAGCTGCATTTGTGTTAAAAGCATGTTTCTTTTATGCAGACGTTTTAAAACACAATGGACAGACTTTAAAAGGATGTGGTGCTGACGTCTCATTGCTCCAGTTTTTCAACTACACACACTCGTATTCCCTCCCTAGTTACTCGAACAGCTCAACTGCTGCTCGTTTCAGATCTTATTCTCACCCCCACTCCCATGAGGCACCTGTAAACAAGCCTTCAGCATCATCGTCCCACCAAAGGCGAGCTCCCTGACAGAAGGCTACAGTCACCTTTCTCTTCTGGGGGGGGCAACAGAAAACAAGCAGACCCAGTGGATTCAGCATCATCTACAGCCCTTTACAAAGCAGCTTTGTGTGCATCGCTGATAAGATGTCATGCACAGGTTAGTCACAGGCTGGATCTACGCTGAAGCAACAAAGACCTGCCTCTTGTGGTTTGATGATGCAACAAAAACCGGAGGATTGTTTGATCCACTTTCACTCCGTGTTTCCAAGTCAGCCTTGTACATTTTCAGCAGTCTGTTGAAAGTAGTTTTATTTCCACAGAATATGAGTTTAAAAGAGAAAAAAATAAAAACCTGAAAGAAACAAAAAATATAAATACAGTAGTCCCTCACTATGGCGCAATTTGACTTTCACAGATTTGCTCTTTCGCAGTTTTTCAAAGATTGTACCAAAAAATGTGTACAGTACACAACACATGATTGTCAACTTTAATATTATTCACATGATTAGGACAGTATGGGATGCTGTATAGTAAAAAAGTTAACAATAAGAATAAAATACTTGGGACAGGTGCCACTTTTTTCTAGTTTTCTCTCAATAAACCTATACTGTATTGCCATTCATGAGGACTACATTTCCCAGAAGCCAACAGTGCCTCGCCCAGACCTCCAGACACATCGGTGAATCTGAGGGCTGCCCGCCAGTCCACGAGGCCTTTCAACTGAAGAGGCGCCACCCAGAGGTCCAGCGTTTTCTTCAGAGCTCATGCGACTTCCCCCATCAGATTTGCTGATCATCTGAATGTCTGGCTACCTCCAAAATGAGCTTTGGTGCTCAAGGGCTATGCAGAGCTGATGAGAACTGGAGCAGAACTGGACCTCAAGACTCATTGGTTAATCTGAGAGCTGCTTGCCAGCCCACAAGGACTTCTGAGCAGGAAGGCACCAGCTGGAGGTCCGGCCTTCTCTCCAGAGCCCACCGGGACCACCCTGAACCAGAGAACTGACCAGAACCAGCAGGGTAGGTCTGCCAAAATGGAACTGAGTCAGACCAGAACCAAGCTGATGTTGTTCTGCAGAGCTGGTGAGTAAAATTTAGTAGCTACATGTATGTATGTTGTTGAAATGATGTAGGTTTAAAAGTTTGGAACATTGCAATAGTGTGAGAAGGGTTTCTAAAGCCTTAAAATTTATAAAAATACTAAAATAAATATAACGTCCCTACTTCACTTATTACGGGGGGGGGGAAGAACGTAACCCCTGCAATAAATGAGGGACAACTGTGGATAAATAACCATGCTGAACCAAATCAGCCTTTAATTAAACAATATTCCACTCAAGAGTGTGAAATTTTAAGCTTTCGAGGCTGAAGCTCTTGTGAGATGGATGAAGGATGCCATGCACTTTTTTGGAGTGCTTTGTGTTCTTCTGAGCAGCCTCCATCGCATCCAAACTCCTGCCTCTCACCTCAATCACACCAGTCCATTCAGTCCACTCTGCCAAAGCTAAATGAACTCTCTCCATTACTCGTACTCTACTACAGTAAGTGTCAGACACTCTGAAATCTGCTTTTGGACGAAATGCAACAAAAGCTGTTCAGGCTTTCCCCCCCCTCTCTCTTAAACACATAAACTCTATGTTGCTGATTTAGGTACAAAAGGCTGAGTTTTAGCATCACAGTGTAATTACCACACAAAATTCAGGGCAAAAGATTTGTCAAAATGGACAACATGAAAGCCCCAATCACGCTTCATTTTTACTGTAGAAAACTTCAAATAAACTGCGAGAATAATTTCACATTTGATTTTGACGTAATTACCACAGTTTTCACATCACCAGAAAAATTACAATTCTGTCCTAAACACAGCAATTATTTCAACATTTTTTGTGAATGACTGTTTTAAAAACACACAAAGGAAACAACTTTAAGAAATCCTGCTTCATGGTAGTGGATGCTGGTGTGCAGGATGTCATTTGTGACTGTGTGCACTTGTAAACTGCCATGGATGCACATGATGTTGTAAAATCACAAGAATAAAGTGCAACTGGACTATCAAAACAAAAGTGTTGCGAATGATGTTCACACATTACAACCAGCACCTCAAGTCTTTATAAATATCTGACGGTCTGTGCAAAAATGAGATCCTCAGCTGAAAGCATCTGCTGTTTTAGTGGAAAACAAGCACAACAAACACAATTTGACTGGATATCCTCAAGCTTTATTGAATTATTGTCATTGTTGCTTTAACCAATGGGTATCATGCTTTATTGACAAGAGCAGGCAAAGAAAGTAAAAATAAATAACTTGGAAAAACAAGTCATTCAGTTTAGTCAATAGCAGCTGCAAAGTGTCGATATTGGACTCAGTGGAATAAAGAAACTGGTTTATTAAGAAAAAAAAAAAAAAACATGTACACCTTGCCGGTGAGACTTACAACCATTTAAGCGCTTACATTTCTAATTCTGCTTAACAAAACATCTAATTAACATGTCTATTCTGAAAACTCAACTATGATTTATCCAAAATTGAACAACATAGTTTAAGCACAAAAATACCACTTAGTGGTAAAAGAAAAAAAAAGTAATAAAAAGTAATACAAAGTGGTCATTTTTGGTTTCTAATGCATCTTTAACACTAAGTGCAGGAGTTACTGGTATGACTCATGCTGGAAGGTCCTACACAGGAAGCGGACATCCATAACTCTGGAGGTTTTATTAGCAAAAGGTGTCGAATGATCAGGACATCCAGGAGGTTAAACAGAATTGTACATGTAAAAGATTTAGACAGGTAACAACAGTGGATCAGATGAGTGAACAAGAACACAACAGCTAATCAGGGCCTATTTATGCTGGGAGAGGGATTAGGTGGGTGTATGCAGGTCAGGTGAGAAATGAGGAACATGGGGCAAGGTAATTACAGACGAGACAGGAAACTGAGGGACGGAGACAAAGGCAATCAGATGCACCTAAAATAGACTGGAAGTAGAACCAAGATATTATGCTAATAAAACTGCTTTGAAATAGGACAAATACCATAAAACAAATGAAAATATGATGCATGACCTGAGCAATGCCATCAACCCTCAAAGCACTATGGTACCAAATGTACATTCTGCTTACTTGATATTTTTCATTCTCATTATATAATTCAACTTGCTTTATTTATGCAGTGCCAATTTACAACAAAAGTCATCTCAAGGCTCTGAACAAACTCCATATCGTATAATTTGTGCATAAAGATCCAGATTTAATTTACATTCAGTGCAGTTATGATTATACGTATAAGATACAGTGTATTACAAAATGCCAATATTTTAAGAGTTCATTATCTTTTACCCACTTCTAAGTTGTGGGGGGTCACTAGTGTCCATGTTGATCTATCACTGTGCAAGAGGCAGAGGACATCCTGGACAGTCTACGGGACACATAGGGACAAACAATCATTCACTCTCACTCACACCAAGGGACAATTTAGAGTGACCACTGAACCTAACATGTATGTTTTTGGTCTGTGGGAGGAAACCGGAGTATCTGGAGAAAACCCACACTGTAGGATTCCATTTCTCCTTCTGCAGGGCCCTGAGTCTAGGCGGTGCCAATTAGCAGCAGCTGTTTCTATGTCCACTGATGAGCTCCAGGGGTATGAGAAGCTGAGGAAACGCTCCCTTCCCAGCTAGAACATTAGAAATCAAGCAGTATTGATGCTCAGACTTTTAGGTCTCCTTTCAGGAAGAATTATACGCACCTGTGGTTTCCCTGTTTCTAGAAGTCATCCACCTGAGATCAATCTTAGAAACTGTTTCTCCTACTGGTGTCTTCAAGACGAGCTTCCCCTGGAACTCCTCCTCTCTGTACTGGAACTGTTGAGCTGCACCTCTGCCACTCACCACTTGCATGCCTACAGCTCACTCTGGAACTCCTGCAATTTACTTGGCCTCCTCGTCTTCTCATCATACCTACCTGGAATCCTCCACCCTCCTCTTGACAACGGTCATCCTCACAGAGTGAGGTAGAAAAGTAAAGTCTTGTCACTTCTATCGAATGTCTTACTCACCCTCTTCCTCATTTGCACGACTCCCAGAACCTCCTGTACATAAATCATTCACTGTAAATAAACTCACTTACCTTTTATATGAGCTGGTCTGTTTCCGTCTCAGTCATTACTGCTCTGTGTTTATACTCTCCATTGCGCATGCACAGGGAACATGCAAACTCCACCCAGAAAGGTCCCCAGTCGTGATTTGATCTGGAAATCTTCTCGCTAAGAGGCAGAAGCTCTACCAATTGCACCACCATGCGGCCATTGTTATATAAATATTTAAGAAAACCCATAAATCACTCTAAAGCTTCATATAAGTTCAATTTTCTATTCTGAACAAACTCAGTGGTGATTGTAGAAAGGAACTACAGTAATCTTATTTAAAAGGAAGGGACATCTAGAACAACAAGGCTCAGGATAATTGGCCATCTGCCTTGAATGGCTGAGGGTTGAGACCATCAGATCAACTACAGCATAAATGCAATATGATAAAATGATACATGATTTGATTAAGACATGAAACAATAAATGATATGCTTAATTACAATAAGACATAATGCAATACAATGTTACAATAACAGTGATATGATGTGATACAATGCAAAATGATACACCATTTAAATTTATTTTTGACTCAGTGCCATAGTTGCCTTTTCAGGAACTCTATCAATAGAAATTATGTGGGAAAATGTGTTGAGCGCAACAAAAGCTAAGTACCTGCTTGCTTTGCTTGCAAACTTCGGGAAGTAATCTGGAATTACACACGAGGAGGCAAAATGAAAATTTGTCAGTTAAAACTTCAGGTGGTAGTTTTATACAAATCAAGAAATCACACTTCCTCAAGAGACACTTCTTTATCTTTATTTAACAATGACAGGTCCAGTCCTCAGAATAATCTTTCCGAACACTTCCTCCACAATAAACCCCGATGTCACCAAACACTCCAAGTAAAATGTTACCCATCAGTCCCAATTACATTACTCCATTTTGATCCGTTGCATTGCTGTGTTGTCCATTAACATCATCAAAACGGTAAATGAAGAAATTGCACAGACAACCAAACACCTGTACAATCAGTGATATGATGCTTCACTCAGACGTTTGCTTCTCTGCTGATGTGTCTCTCATCTGTGAATTTTAAATCAGCTTCAGACTGCGTTGTAAACAAGTGATTATCCCCACAAGCGTCGCAGTGTGAGGCAGGTATTAGTGCCTGTACTGACAATGTGCAACCTTCCTGCCCAGTGCTCGCCGTGGAAAACAGCGGCTGTGTCCTGTTTCATAAACTGACTGTTGATTGGCTTTTTCATATTGGAGAAGCAACTAAAATAGACAAAACATATATATTTATCTACTTTTGTAATGTCATAGCTAGTCACATATGTAAAATTGTTGCTGACATGAGTATAGGATAGTTTATAGGGCCGTTTATTTTCTTCCCATAGATGGTTTACTGTTTGTTTGTCATCAGGGTTTTACCTAATGAATCTACAAAAAGGGTTCAATAAGTAAGATCTCTCCTCTCAGTAATTTCTCTGCTGGGAATTGAGACAATCCCCTTGATGTGCTTTTATCTTCTTTGTCACTTCTCTTGTAAACAAAATCTTTATTTCATTTGTTATGTTCATCCCCATATATCACCTGTTTTGTTTTGTTTTTTCTAGTCTGCTGGGGCTGTTCTTTGGAGATCTCTATTTTGGTGATTTGTGCTTTCAATGGCACAACCAGTCTCCTTTCTATTGACACCTGATTATAGCTCTTTAGAAAGCAGAGTAATCCAAAGTCTGCACACACCTTTAAAAATGAGACATTTGAGTAGTTTTGAAGTTGCTGCATGGCTTCTGACTAACACTTTATAAGATTCTAGAGCACAATAAAAAAAATTAAGATGCTCCTCTGATGAAATCTGACAAACTGACCTCAGTCTTTTTGTAGCAACAGCTGCAGGAATGTATTCCTAACAAACCCTTTGCCTCATGGAACCTACACATGTTGACATCCTCAGAAACAATCACAACATTTCTAACAAAGTTAAGTCAGGTCCTCCAGATTAAAAAAAAAAAATGTTGAAACGTTTTGTCTTTTATCCAAAAGGCTTCGTCAGTCTGAGGAGCTGCGCTAAACTCAGTCTTATACATAGCACCTACTTATAGTGGATCAACCAGTCTGCTGGTGACAGCCAAAACTACCCTATTGTTTGTTTATAAGTCACATTTTTTGGATAATTTGCATACCCCGCAACTTATACGCCAAAGCGACTTATTTATGGATTTTTTTCTTATATTTATAAAACAATTTTTAGCTGGGATATGACTGTTTCCATTCATTCTGACTGAAAATATTGAACAGCCACTAGCTGGCACTTGAGTAGTATGGCATCCCATTGTGTTATGTAATAGGTAAAAGTGGCTATTAATGACACAATTGGCTTACCATAGCCACCTTCGTCCAGATCGCCTGGAGCAACCATCAAATCCACTTCAGTTTGCTGCGCCGCTCCAGCGAAATGCAGCTAATTTGACCACTGAAGTGCATTTATTAAGTATAAGTTCAACTGAGATACATATTTGCTATAATTTCAAGCAAACAAATTATTGTTTTTAGGTGGTTATCTTGTGAAATTTCAAAGAAATGCACAGCAACTCGTCCCTCTGCCTGTTCCTACTTCCACATATTGGCTTTTGAAATGCAGCTGATTCGACCGTCAAAGTGCATTTATTGAGGAAAAGTTAGCCTGAGACACCTTTGCTATAATTATGAGGAAACAAATAATTGATTTTTAAGTGTTAATCTTGTTAAATTCTTGTTAAAGTCCTCCCGTGCACATGACCGCTATTTGGCTGTCAATTGATTTTTGGCACAACATTGGCCCACATTTCTGGATTGTCAGCAGTGACGCGTAACAAATGCGACGTGTCAGCGGTGACACATAATAGATGTGACTTGCATGGCAAAGCAACTTATTTATGGAATTTCCCACTGTATTAGGCATATTTGGACTGATGCTAATTATATGGCAGTGCAACGTGTACGGCAGAAAATTTGGTTGCTGAAATACAGTAGCCTATCTCTTATCAGGACTATGGAACTATCTGGCAGTGTTCACGGATAACTCACTCCCTTCCTGAAGACACCTGACCTGTATTCAGAGCTGAGTCTGTTGATAGTCACCATCTCTTATCAGGACTATGGAACTTTCTGGCAGTGTTTACAGATAATTTGCCATCTTTGTCAGCCTCCTCTCATAAATGTGCATCTTATGTCTATTTATGTTGTTTTGGCACTGAGGTCATTTCTGATCATCCCTTTCCTCACATTGTCACTTTCCTTATCTAAAAAGGTGGTGCCGCTCAAGTGGCTGCAGCCTAGTCTCCTCATGTCTTTCTTTGTTATTTGGTAACATTTCCTGTTTTAAATGTGCTATACAAATAAATTTGACTTGACTATTATGAATCACAACATTGTTTCAACCATGATCTAAAACTTTCCTCCCAACTCTTTTACCTGTAATTGCTCACAATTCATTTGGGACAGCACAACAACTAATAATACTTTGTATGTTATTGATGCCTTTACCTCTTGGAGCATGACTGGAGTCAAGGAGAGTCCAGGAATCTAAGAGACAGTGAGAAGTTAAGGCCAAGAAGCAACCATTGTCGAGCAATCCAGAGATGAGGAAGATAAATCTGTTGAGGATGCTGTTACATTTTGTTCAAAACATTTTGTTTTACAATGATCAGGCAGAAATTTTGCAGTTAAATTTTCAGTGGTGATTTTGGGCCCGTGTCTCCACTTTTCATTAATGAAGTCACAAAAATAAATTTGGACTTAGAACAGAAAAAATGTTAAGGAGAACTGTTTAAATTTCAAAATTATTTTGAAACAAATGTCTGTAGTAAACTTGTGTTAGAGAGCACAACATGTTTCATTTTAAAATGTATGTAAATGTGCTGTAGTCACAATAATCCTTTTTTTAATCATTCAAATTCAAGAACAACTTGCATTGCCACTTGGATTATTAAGACCTAAAGGTCATAAAAACAAGCAGAGGATTTAAATATTTACTGTAAATAAAAATAAAACAGATAAAAGAAACAAAACATTAGTTAAGGTTTTATCATGGGTTTATATTCAAATGTATTGGGTTGATCATTTTTGACACAAGTAGTGAGCAAGAAGTGAACACAATAGAAGGGTTAATGTGATTAGTTTTGTTTAACTTTAAATTAATTAACAAAACAAAGTAAAACCATAAACATTTTTATACAACTCCAAATTACTCAATGAGAAAAAGGTTGTAGAATAAAGCATCAAGCCAATTTACCACCATGGGATTTTTTTCCACTTCAAAATAATGAAAATCACTATTTTCAGGAAGACAGAAGTTTCCCAGGGTTAGTAATTACTGAAATGTGCAAACCTTTTTAAAACTTTTAATTGTAGTAGCTACAGAGTTTATTTTATTCATAAAAAATAATCAAGTGTGAAGACTTCAAAGTGCGTGAATACTGAGGAAGACTGCGAGGTAAAACAAACAGACAGCCGACCGCAGTTGGTTAGTGTTGCCTCTCTGCTGACCGTGAGTTGCAGAAGTCATTAACCTGCAAATGATCATTTCAAATTTTACATTTCATATTCAGATGTGTTTTAAAATCAAATCTATTTTCAATAAGCCTTATTTTCACTGAACTTCATCAGTGGGGTGGGGGGGAAACGGGACTGAGCTACAGGAATAAGTGAAGAAAGGTTTACAGAATACAGTAGTTTTTTCTATACTCTGTGGTTGTTGCAACAAAACAAAGCCTTTTATACTCAACTGCCACACGCATACTATCATCTTCAAACAATTGACTGATGTAGACACACGCACAAAAAAGTTTCAAATAAGTTCCCGCGCACAAAACATTAATTTGAAGTCTTGTTTATGCATTGGAAGAAGAAGAGACAGAGGAAGTGAAATAAGCTTTTACCTGCTGCATAGGTTTGAACTCTTGCTTCACTCCATGTTGCTTTTCTTTATAAATGAGTAGGAGTATCGCAGCTGAGATGTGCTGTACTTCTCATTAAGAGGAACAGAATAACAATCCCAAACACTGCTTTAATTTCCCTAGAAGATCCCTCAGATTGCAGCTTGGATCCTTGACTCTTTCCTTCATGGAGCTGCACCTCTCCCCCCAAGCAGCCACTGCAAAAAGTTCCTGCTTCCACTAATTGATCCCTCAATTGAACAGACTGACATGCCCATCCACCAAAGCTTCACTTTGAGGATTTTAACCCTTTTTATGTGGCACCTTTACACTGAAAATGAAAGTTTCAGCAGCTGCCTGGCAACCAACCGGCAAGGTGAGCTAACTTAAAAGTAAAAAAACAAAAGTGCAAACACAAATAGATCTAACTGATTGGAGATATGAAGCAGACACAAGTTTATATTTAACAGTCTCGTTATCTTTATCCTGTCTGTTCGAGTTACTCCAACTCCACAGAGATTACCAAGATTAAAGAGCCATGATGGTGACCATCCGACACAGAAATTTACAGAGCCGCAGGGACTCATCTTTCCCCGTTTCCATGACAAGTGAACGTGTTTGGCCTTGGGAGGCTGTGTAGAGCTATAAATCACGAAAGAGTGGACCAGTTCTCAGTTTCTCACCTAAAATTGCCCTAAAAATAACAAAGGAACCTAGTCTCCCTGAACATCAACTGTATGAGATGTTTATTTACATTTTTAATTAATGAATGGCTAAAGGAAAACAAACGTTTAATTGTATTTGTGTAGTTTTCTTTGCAATTTTTTTTTTAATATTCTAAGAATATTTGTTTGTATATATTTGTTCGGGAGGAAGCGGGTTTGATTATCTTCCCCCAGAAAATTCTGAATAAAATAGATATCATTTGCATTCCAGTGTGTTTTAAGGGGTTGTTAAACATATACTATTTTAGAGAGTTACAAGAAGTAGCCTGACCAACAGCTCTCCTTGTGTGAAGAGATCATGTTCCGCTTCTCTCAAGCATTATAACCCTGTGCCCCAAGGGGCGGAGATTTCTTTAAGGGTAGAAGCAGAAATTATTTCTTGAAGAGGCAGCTTTTATATGATATGAAGAAGCTCATAATTGGCTGTGATGTTTAAAATTAGTGTTTATATACTTATTTTCAGATTGCACATCCTTTTTTTTTTTTTTTTTTTTTTTTTTTTTTTTAATTTAAGATTGCACATCCAATATAGGTTTTACTCATTCAAGGCAGTCAAATTTGTTCATAATTTTATTAGCAGTAAGCCTGAGAGTTACCAGATCCAAGCAAACCGTTACTGGAATGCACCCTGTCGAAATAAGAGAATTCATGTACCAGCAGGATTTGGCTCAAATTAAGGCTCTGCCTGCAAGAATAAAGAGACTGAAAACACTTGTGAACTTTTGAATATTTAATGTTTCTTAAAATTTGTGTTTGTGATCATCAGTGTAATCATGTTACCTATCTGAGGCCCAACACAGCTTACCTTTACTGAAACAAGTAATGGAAAAAAAAAAAATATCT
>JARVLU010000624.1:16409469-16421614 GCA_031762415.1 Simpsonichthys santanae
TTAGACTGAGACACACCTTTACTATAATTTTGAGCAAACAAATAATTGTTTTTAAGTGTTAATCTTGTTAAATTCTTATTAAAGTCCTCCCGTGCAAGCTCCCCCGGTCACCCATCAATTTTTGGCACAACACCGGCCCACATTTCTGGGTTGTCAGTGGTGACATATAACAGATGCAACGTATATGGTGAAGTGACATACAGTAGTTATGGCTTTTTCCTTTTTTATTTAGACATATTTGGACTGATGCAACTTATAGGGCGGTGCGACATATAGGGCGGTCCGACATGTACAGCGGAAAATATGGTATACACGATCTTATGAAAGATCCCACAACATGTGTACCGGTAAGTTCTTAAAACGTGTTAAGGATGATTCACAACTACTTCCACGTCCAGTTTTAGCGTAATACCTGTGAAAATGCTCGTGTTAGTCATTTTTGTATTTGCAAAGGCCAGTGGGCTGTAGTGGCCTTCATAAAAATCCATCGTAGTTCATGAGATGTTTTGCTGAAGTAACAGGCAATGGACACATGCAAACATACAAGCAAAAATAAGACATTTATTCATGAATACTGTATAAGCATTTAGAGACATAAGAAAAAAACAATGGTTACATGTTGAAATATCCAGCATCAAACAAGACATGAAACAAAGAGATAAATCAGACTTGTAGGACTGCAAAGTAAGTAAGATCAATAACATGTAAAAAAAAATACATTTGTCACATATTTTTAAACAGGTATTGTTTCTGTAACAGTATATAATATTTTCTTTTGTTGAATTCTAAACTCCTGTTGTGGTTTTATTGTTTGAAAAGGGTAAACACTGCGAACGCAGAACAAAGAGTTGAAAAACACATCTGTCCCATCTACTCAGCATGCAGGAGACCACCTCCAGCTGTCTGCATAATAAACAGTCTCTCATCCACACATGCATGCACACCAAAAACAAAAAAAATATTCAAGCTTGCATTTCTACACACGGACACATACACAAACACACTGTGCTTTCAAACAGTAAAATGCTGTAATTTTGGGGATAATTAGTTGGCCTGTCAGTTTTATGACTGTACCTTGCTAGCGCCAAGATTAGGCCTCTGAGACCTCCTGCTCCGGTGCACACACAATTTTGTCCCATTATGTGTGTGCGTGAGAAACAGAAACAGATATGGGAGGGAAACGAGAGTGGAAGCCACAGAGAGGAGGTTATAATGTTGCTATTTAATTAGCAAAACCCCATTCATCTTTATCTCTTCCATCAGGGATGCTGAATTGCTGTAGCCATTAATGAGATTGAGATGTCCTTCACACATATTTTCAAAATGTGCCTTTGTACACACAATGTTTCAGCATATATAGTTTTCATTTGCATTCAAATGTGCACTTTCAGCTCCTGTGAGTAATTATTTATTCAGAACAATAAACTTTATTACATTCATTTAAAAATAATACAGTCGGATTGTTTTCATTTCCAATGATTGTCAGTGTCAGCAGAAAATCTTGATCAAAACACTATAAAATATTCTTGTGAGCTTAATTTCTCATAAATGTTAAATAACTGAATCATGAAGCTTTTTTGATAATATTTTAAAACAGTCCCCGCATACTATCTCCAAAACTCTGATTGTGCATGATTAAACAAAGCACAGCCTAAGAGGAAAAAAATAAATAAATAAATAACTTATTTCCCTAACAAATAAATGCAGCTTGAAAGAAAAAGGGTGAAAAAAGAAACAAAAAAAGTGCATTATTTAATTTAGCACATTGCTGCAGCTTGTGGACATCTTAAACACTGTGTTTATTGGCTGTGGTCCATTAGCTCACGCAGTCTGTTAGTAATTCATGTCTGCAGCCTTGCACAAGGACAGACATGCTGACAAACATGGATAAAGTAATTTTTCATGACTAAAAGCAGGTGAGGCCATGGTAATTGAATTATGTTCCATAAAAGCAACAAGCATGGGAGAAATATACTATATATTTCTGCTCTCCACACTTAATGCTAAGCCTCCTGGCAAGTAGCTTGTAAAAGCAAATCTTTTTTTTTTTCTGTTTTAATGTGTACTCTGCAATAGTATAAAGCAATCCACAGCTTTTTATTATTTCCCCATTACAATAAATGCCACCATAACCTTTGTGTAAAATCTAAATATGAGCAGCCATTTAAAATTAAAATCTAAATTAAAAAAAGCCTTTATTTGTCCCTCAATTGTCTTTTAAAATTGCAAGCTCTTTTTATGTTTTAATATACAGTATTTTCCTTTATAAAGAGGGTTGTTCCAGGGTGGTTGTTACAAAATGAAACAACTATGGTTATCAACTGGTGGCCCATGGGCCACTTTGTTGGAGGGGGCTTTTGTGGCCACTAGGTGTTACATTTCTAAGCTAAAATTATCTAATGATTTTTAACATGTATTTATTTATTATTATTACTATTATTATTATTATTATTATTATTATTATTATTATTATTATTATTATTATTATTATTATTATTATTATCACCTGCTGCAGAATGAGAAAGTACAATGATGCTTTTACTTGTGCATGTGTCATTTGTTTGTTGAATTAGCAAAATATCTCATGAACCACTGGATGGGATTTTACTGAAACTCACTGAAACACATGTACCAACATTTACTGAGTTGGAATTGAAAGCTTAAAATTAGTTTTTAAATCTTTGCTTTTAACTATATAGGGGTCGAACCTGTCTGTCACCCAAAAAGCACCAGTCAAGATGTCTGCCGTGGCAAAGGGAGCTCAGCAAAAACATAAATGGATACAACTCAGTAATTTCTTATTTATTTATTATTATTTAGGCTAAAAATTGGTGCTGCTGTAGAGGTATGCTGTCCAGGCACTATGAACCATGCACAATCTTTGCTTGAAAAATAAATCTTCCCTGTCTGTTAGAATAATATGTAAGAAAAATAGAGTTAAGTGAAACTCTCGGAAAGTAATCATTGAATGAACATCAACATTTTATTATTTGTGGTTAATTCAGTTTCAGATAGCTGGCACAGCCAATTTACTTCAGCCAATGTAAAATTAGGTTTCACATATTGAGTTAATTTCTGGTGTGGTAGTAGTTGAGAGTCATCTTCAACACATATTTTAAGTGTTATCACATCTCCATTGATCCCATAATATTGTATAAAACTGCAAATAATGATTTGATCAAGGTTTGAGCAAAATTATTTTAACTGTTCCTTGTCACTATAGTCCCGGACGAGCCCCCAATAATGTTATGATCCTGATAAGTCCAGGAGTAAGTGGCAGGACGCACAGTATATGAAGTCAATATTATTGTAATTTAGACCAACATTTTAATCGCAAATTACCTGAACAAAAACAGCAAACTGGGAGCCTTGGTTAAAAAAAAAAGGGAGAAGTGCCGAACCAGCCAGCAGTTGACCGTCGGATTCAGGCCACGCCCCTTGCCCTATGATCCAAAGACTACAACCAAAATCCATAAAACACAGCGACAGCCTGTAACTCCCAGTCGCATCAACAAACATCTCAATTATTCAGTGACAAAGTGCAAACACAGGTATCTCAGACAGGAGCGGGAGTGAGGTTGGAGCGAAAAGTCTTTATTTAAATCACTGGTAGGAGTGGTGGCTGTTGATAAGAATTGCTTTGAAGAATAGTGAGCATTTAGTTTTGTTCTAATAAAGTTTGATTATGCTGGTGCAGACTTGCATGGCAGTCCTAACTAACTGAGTCAAAGCCAGTCAAACAGTCCAGCTCTGGGTGTGATTGTCTAAAGACATGGAGACAACACAAACAGGAAACACTGTTACAACTGAGCTTCACGTATACCGCCACCAGAAGCAGTTTTCACTTCCATGAAGAGTAAGTCCTCAGTCAGGATAATGTTAGCTGTCTGGAAAAACAACGGCAACACCCAGCGTGTTTATTGCAGCACATTTTTTGTTCAGCTCCAACACGCATTGCTAACAAAGACACCATTTTGGCTCGGAGCAAAGAGTCGACTCTACTGAAGAGAAATAAGACTTCTGAATCAGTGAGTTACTGCTGTGTACTCTTCAGCTTTCACCAAGCCAGCAGAGTCAATTACTACACAAGTGCAGTGTGTGTGTGTGTTTGTGTAGAAGAGTGTTTTGTTGTCCCTAAACTCCTCCAGGAAGAAAAAAAAAAAATCTTAAATCGTTGCAGTTAATCCTGTCATAGGCATTTAGGATAAGCACATTATATTCCATTTCAATATATGAAAAGAGATGCCACAGTGCCTTTGTATCGTATCTGCTTCAGCTCGTGTTCAATTTCATTTCGACTTTATTAATCCCTGTGGAGGAAATTGATTTAAAAGAAGAGCGCCTCAAACAACAAGATCAGGGACATAAAAACTGAGTCATGCTACCAGGAAGGGAGAGGGGGGTGCAATGAGCATGTTTTTTTTATATATAAAAGTTTGTCTGCAGACCAGAGTCACAACTTTATTGTGTATTTGCAAGGATATTAGAACACTTTTTTTCTGAGCAGTAAACGAAGCTGGATAAAAAAGATTAAGTTATTTTGAGTCATTCGAGGCAGAAAATACACAGGTATGCAACTGTGTTTACATTAAATATGTAAAGAAGAACTAAAATGTTTAGGGGATAAAACAACACTTCTAAAATATTTCCAGACAACTTTTCATATTATTTATGTTACAAAAAAATAAAAGAAAAATCTGCTCTAATTATAGATATTAAGAAATATTATTTTTGTCGTCTTCATTTTTTATGCTTCTGTTTCACAGCATATGTTTTAAATTTTCAACAGTTTCATATTGTTTACCTCGAGATTCATGCTTTTTTGTCACTCAAAATATTGAAAATTCTAATTATTATTTTTTTATCCTGCTCTTTGACTTTGCAATGAATAAGTTCTGCAAATTTGCAAAATTTCTAATTTAGTTAAGAGAAACATAATCATAGTTGACAGAAGAAAAATAGTATATTTCCTCAATAAAGATTTGATTCAACCAAATAAATATATGGTAATTTATATTAAAAACAATATCTGTGTCAGCTTGCAGCATTTTCAGGCCTCTCTTTTAAACGAGTCCTTGTGGCTAAATGGGACTAACCTGTTTAAATTAAGGTTGACTGAATGAATCTGAATGCACCAGACTGTGTGTATGTGCGTGGTAGGTAAAGGGACACATTTTCAACCAATAAAAAATAAATGCTTTTAATTTGTGCCTTGAGTAGCAAAAACAAAATCTTTTCATTTTTGATTCTGATTACAAGAATAAACCTTAAATGTTTTAAAACTTTTATTTAAATATGTTTTTGATTTACCAGGTTTAGGACAAAAAATAAATAAAGTACTATCAAGAAAAGGCAGAACTGAAATGCTAATTTGATCACCAGGAATAAGTTAACAAATAACAATTGTTTTCTGTTCTCTGCATGCAGGCTATTTAACAATTCTGTAATTATTAAAATGTCCAAGATAATTGCAGTCATAGGAAATTTTAACATGCAGTAAAAATAAATAAATGAATACACATGTATATAAATATAGTAAGTGAGGTTGTGCCTTTAATTTTTTTTTTTTTTTTTTTTTTTTGTTGTTTTGACTTTTGTTTTAAGTTATTCCGTTGCTCCACATAAATAGAAAATAGGTTCCTTCCACTCCGAGGCAGAAAACGCCCTTTTTTTGTATAATTGAAAATTGTAATTAAATCAATATCCATAAAAAAAACTTTTTTATATATATATTAAATGAACACTAAACAAATTCTAACAGAGTTAAACCCTTAAAGAGGCAGAAAACTTGTTTTTTTTTATCCTTGAAAATTGTAATTAGATCAATATCCATAAAATCCTACACAGTTTGTTTTTTCTTTATATTAAATAAAGAGTAAAATCTAAGGGTTAACGCTTTATTCAAAGGTTTGAAAACTGATTTGCCCCCTGGTGGACAAACTCTGCAACAATCAAATTCTGTTTAACACAATTCAATTTATTTATATATTTATTTATTCATTCATTTTCTTCATAGTAATTCCTTATTAGTCACATCCATGAGAGACACTGACCTGACTTGTGATTTTGCGGTCACATTCACTGATCAGACGTCTTACATCCATTTCTTCTCCGGTACTCAGTCTTGATTTTACCGCTGCTGCACAAAAAAAAAAAGCTTGTGATGAAAACCATGAAATATTCTATGCATCACTGGCCGCTCTTTCATTCATTTATCATCTGAAAATTATCAGGTCCCTTTAGCCTACCTTCCTTGGTCCACTTTGTATATAAACATTTCCATTGATCTAGCTTCCATGTTCTCCAAGATGCTCATTTCAGCACAACTTATGGCAAAAGCAACTAAGGGAAACTTGAAAAAAAGGCAACTATATTCTCTGATGTGCCTGATTGTCATGACCACACTCTAATGCTGTTTCAACATCCAAATTGGCTTCTTTACTATATAGGTCACAAAGCTATGGGGAGCTCAGCTCAACTGGTGCTACAAGCACGGTGACATTTTTCTCAGCCACATGGGAACATGGTTGAAAGGGAGGGAAACAAGCTTCATCTCGAGCGTTGTGTCAACCTACAAGCTAACATTAGAGTTTCCATCAAACAATCGAAGATTCATCTCAGTTTATTACAACAACACAGGATCGTGTGGCCCAGGGGCTTCATTAGGCCTTTGTAGACTTTTAAATTGTGGATGTTACGTAAATGTTTCCTCCTGATGACATTAAGGAAGGGGTTGTTCTTTTTAGAGAATATTGCACATCAAGTGGCTGTCAAAAGGCAAGCAGATTTACAAAGTACTTTTTTATTGTTGAAATAGAGCAGTAAAGTTCATATTTATTGCATTTTGTATAAAACGTGACTTCTTTGTTGGTCCAGAAGCACATTCATGCAGGCTACGTCAGCTATTGTGAGGTCAGGGATTCAGCTGTGATGCTAAGGCTAGTGCAAAACTTCCCACAATACTGTAGTAGTTTTTGTGCAGTATTTAGGCTTTAGAGGATTTGGACGGTAACTCACTGTGTTCATGCTTTTGCAAATACAACCTTTCCGGACTGAAAGTTGCACAGAAAGCTGCAGGAAATCGACTAGCCCAGAACAGCTAATGTTAGCATCTTGGTTTATCTCATATTTTTGAAAGTCAACATTATTATGGTCACAAAACGACATACAAATAACACAAAAGAAAATATATTTAAGAATTTAAGATTTTACGAAAATAAATGATTTTACTACATCAAATTGAATTATAAAAAATATAAAAAGACACACACACACATATGTGTCTTTACAGTTTGACTGCAGTTAAGTTACAAAAACTTGTAGATGTAACTTTAAGGGTAACACCGTAACACTAACCACAAGCAACAGCTCAATTTCTCCATCATACAGAAACACAGGCCTCACTGTTGGACAGTTCCTCTGGGTTTCATTTAATTCATTTAATTTTTTTTTTTTTTTATTTAGCTCATGTTAAAGACCAATTGCTGCAGAGCTGATAACTGCATATGCAATGCATTAAAACAGAAATTTGAATTTTAATGATAGAACAATGAAACTTTAAAAAATACCTAAATTATTAGAAAGCAAACATACAGGTAGAATATAATTTTCTGATTTCTTTGTTACAAAACACAGCCTAGTACTTACAGACAGGGTACATATACAGTGACATACCTGTAAGTGTATGTTACCTGGTCAGGGTTTATAATGTATTGCTAATTTATTTTTAGGTGCTCTTTACAGCAGCAGATTAGAAATTGTTAACAAAATTGAAGGACCACAAGCACATGCAGTAAAGTGTTTTAACTTTGTGCTCCTGAGATGCAGTGGCCAGCTCATAGGCAGTTAGACGCTGATTTACAGGCACCGCTTTCTCTCAGCGCACTGTCAGCAGGGCTACATTTTATCACTGATGAGACTAATGAGGAAGAGCTAAAGTGGATTGCTTCAGTCTTGTCAGTTGATGAAGTTTTTTGGAGACGTTTGCAGCCACATCGTTTTACCTTTAAGCTCTTCGTGTAGCTCAAGCTAAACTTTCTGGAAACTTTCCAACGAGCATTGCATTCATAATCCTGGACAAATGTCTTGTGTTGATGGATTTTAACATCTAGTTGCTCAGCAGCAGGTTCAGCCTCCCAGTCTGACAGGAATGGAACATATGCTACGCCTGATGTTACTAAGTGACAGCTCGACTGAACTTGTTGGCTTTCGAAGTGACACCCGACCTCAGTCAGAGGTCTCTGTACGATGCACCATTGGCTTTGTGATATTTAGTCACAGTCCTGTGAAGCTCTGCCCCGTCTGCTCCCCGTGGATTGCTGCTGTCTGTCCTTTTATGTGACTTCATCAATCGTCGCCGTTAAATCCCAAGCTGTGGCCACTTTCACAGTGAGGAGAAGGTCTTTGTCCGCCTGCCAGAACCACTGGGATGATTTGTTGGCCACCTCCGAGCTGAGCGTTTGCTCACTCCGACTGACACTGCGTTCAACACAAGATGACGTCGTGTGACGTTGCGTCTGCTAACTGGACCTGCATCACCACCTGCACCTCTGCCTCATTTCCTCTGCCACAGGCTGCAAATTAAAGGGTTTTTATGCTCACGCTGTCAGTTCTGCAGGAACAAATTGCTGTATGAAAATTCATTTTCACTTGGAAATACTATTATAGATATCAAGCGGTGTGGCACTGTCCAGCAACAGTAAAAGTGTTTCATTTTGTGTCAGATGGATGAGTAAAACTGCTGCAGCTGTTTGCCTCGTCAGCAGGCTCTTCAACAGGAGGACTTGTAAAGAATGGAGCCCACTATTTTTTTTTACATTTGGAAGAAGTTGGAGCTTTTATGAGGTTGTACATTATACTCCTCCAATTATTAACAATGAATATGGACTATATTTCCAAAAACTTTGAATAAAATATCTTCTAAAGCTAGTTTAGGAACATTTTAATGTTGAAGAATCTAATAATAAATGTGTGAAAATCAGTTGCCAGTTAAATCTAAACAAGATTTAAAAGATGACAACTTTTTTGATCTAAGCTTGTGGGTTTTTTCATGTGGTTTAGGAAGTTTTTCTGTTTCAGTTTTGGTTTTGTACCTGTTGCAGTTATTAGTCCCTGAAATGGGTTTTCTATTAATTCAGTCTTGCAAGTCAGTTTGCAGTGGTGGAGAAAGTATTCAAATACTGTACTTAAGTAAAAGTACAAATAGACAGACAAAACTGTACTCTAAATAAAAGTACCACATTAATGTTTTTTTAACTTAAGTTAAATAAGTGCTTGCTTTTAAAATTACTTAAAGTATTAAAAGTAAAAGTACTTGCTGAATGTATTACCTACTGCAATGGTTTACAATATCATTAAGTGTATGTACTGTATGTATTTTTTCTGTAATACATTAATAGTGTTGAGTCATTTTAATGAACAATGCTGCAGATAATACATGTTTTTATTGTGTTTACTCTGTGACACAGTTCACACTTGGACTTGTGATTCTGTGCGTGAGAATTTCAGGGATGACCTGCAGAGTTAAATGTCATAAAGTAAAATAAGAAAGAGGAATGCTTGTACCTTTGAAAGTTTTTGTTTAACACAAAGCAGAACCAATGTGTCATTTTAACTGCTTCTTGAAGGTGGGTCTAACGTTACCTGCCCACTTTGCAGTGATTAAATGGACGTTTTTTATTTATTTATTTTTTTTTTTTAATCTGTTATCTATACTACTTCCTCTATGGATTATAACATCTCTGAAACTTCCAAAAAGCTACTTTTGGCTGGTAGTTATTTCAACCTTGTTTTAAGAAGATACAATCTTCAGCAAAGATAAAACTTTAATGCAGGTGCATCCAAACTCCAAACTGTTTATTTTATCCTGAATTTTGGACCTAAAAGTCAGCAAAAACCCACAATCTGCTCAAATGGTGCACTTAGAATGTCAAACTCTGCTTTTGGAAGTATAAATGGAGAAAAAGCCTCTGTCATTAGGGCAGATTGAAATGCAAACTGTATAATCAAGATGATCCTTTCAGCTCGGAGCACATTTAGCAGGTTAGCTGATCTGCAGAGCCACATCTTACAAAACACCAAGTTGAACTGCATTAGCAGAGTAATTCATAAACTGAGGCGCCTTCAGAAGATCAAGCATTGAGTTTTTTGAATACAAGTATAATTTTGTCTGCAAAATTTCCAAAACTATGAATAGATTGAAATGACTTTGTATACCTTGTCTTTTTAAAACATTGGTTTTGTCATGCAGTAACTACAGCCTCACAAAGCTGCAAGCATGATAAGACACTAAGCTTTGTGCTGAATTTACATTCATACAAGCAACCAATTTTCTGCAAGAAGTGTAATATTTTTACTAAATGCACAAACCAATCAGTGAGTTGCAATGAAAAACTGTGGAAGGCCTTGCAGGCAGCACAAAATTCTAGCAGAAATCTAATAATAAGCAGCAAAACAGAATAAAACGTGATAGAAGCTCCAATGACCAAGGCAACACACTGACTAAACCCACAGCTGATGAGTCATCAGTGCAGACATATAAAAACAGTTGTTTAACAGAAACTGAGAAGGCTGGAAAATAAATTAATCAAAGCAACAAAGACACAATTATTATAACTGCATAATGCAGCAAAAGATGACTATTAAAAAAACAATGAGGTCTGTAACCAAAGAAAAGAACAACAGAATAATGATGGCTGCTGAAATAAAAGAAGATCCGCACAAAACACAATACAAAGGAAAATTTAAGAAAAACATTAAAAAGTAGTTAAAAAATAGCATTCAGATCCATATACACTTGGCACCTGGGTCAGATTTCCCACTTATGCAATTAGTTTGACTCTGTGTGACATTTGTCTTGGTATTTTGTGATATTTATGAAACTATTGACTTTCCCTGTACATGTTTTATTGTCACTAATTAAATCAACATGTGTGTTTTTGTACAGAGGGAGTAAGAAAGTCTAGTTTTGTCCAAATTTTGTTTGAAATACTGCGTTCATAGTGACTTAAAATAAAATTACAAAAAAAAAGGGCTTTCAAAGAAAAAACCTTCAGAAGACCTTCAGAACCACTGATTAAATAAAATACCTTTTAAAAAGGACTCTATAGAGACACAACAAAAAAGAAAAATAATATTTTCAAACTTTAGCGTTTTCTTGACAAGTAAAATACAGGTGCGTCTAAAAAAAGTTAGAATACATGTATTGTGAAAAAAGTTTGATATTTGTCAATCATTTCAGAAAGTGAAACTCAACATTATCCAGAGTGAAATATTACAGGCCTTTATGTCTTGTAATTTTGATCATTATGGCTTACAAATAATGATGAACCAAAACTCATTGGCTCAGAAAATTAGAATATTGTGATAAAGTTCCAAATAAGAAACTCATGCACAGAGGAATGAGCTAAAAATGTCACATTCCTCGAGTCAAGCCACTCCTGAACCAGAGACGACACCAGAAGAGTATCACGTGTAATAATTTTATAACCACCAAGACACGGGAGACACAGGCAGGTAAAACAGTAAGTGATTTATTAACATGCACGTGGTACTGGTACACAGAAGGGAGCTGTAGGAGAGGAGACTTGGTGAGTATAGTTCTGTGGGGGGTTAGATGGTTGTTCAGCGTCTTCTTTGGGTTACTTGTCAGTTTTCTCGTTTGCAGATTGAAGAGAGAGGACCAAAGGATTCCAGGATGGTGAGACAGATCAAAGTGACCAGGTCTATGGAGACCTGGAGAATGAGAGTGGCAGGATGGACTTTAAGACTGGATGGCATGATGTTGTTGGTAATTACTGTTGTAGGTAGCTGATCGAAAGGTTGACACAGGAGAAAGTAATGGGCAAAGTACCAAATGAGGACAATGTTCCATCAGAGTCCAGATGGTCCAGACCAGGGGTCTGCAACCTTTACAATGAAAAGAGCCATTTTAACACCTTTGTTCACTAAATTAAATGTGTCCAGAGATGCAACAACCTGCTACAGCTGTGATTATGAAGTGGCGACGCGTGGGCCGCTTTAGGTTTGTTGGAGGAGACTTTTTGTGGCCAGTAGGGGCCACATATCATAAAGCCAAAGATATCTAATGATTTTTAACATGCATTCATATTTTTACAATTTAAAACAAAAGAAAAAACAGATCTTG
>JARVLU010000624.1:16425229-16442600 GCA_031762415.1 Simpsonichthys santanae
AAGAACCTGGGGTTATTTTTATTCTCATCAATTAAAGATGAACAATATAAAGTTCTAACTTTATGGAGTGTTTTTTTTTTTTTATAAGTTAGCAGGTTAGCTCTCCAAGATAAGTAAAAATATTCAATGCTAGTGGACAGCCATTTTCTTTCCAGCTTTCTAGATGCCTGTTTTAAAATACATACGGTAACTCAGAATTGAACCAAGGAGCCATCTCCTCTGATCGATTACTTTTTTTTTTTTTTTTTTTTTTTTTTTTTTTTTTTTTTTTTTTTTTTTTTTTTGCAGCGGAGCAGTTGAAAAATGTTGTGAAGAATTAATCAGATTGGTTGTCTGATGTAATTGGACAGACCTTTAGGAATTGTGCTTTTTTATGAGACATCAGTAACTTTATAAATATTTCAGGGGATGGGACACTTAATGATCCGCTGAACACAAATTGCAGTTTTTGGAAGTTAGTGTTGCAGCAACAACTAAAGAACCTCACTCAGACTCTCAAGTTTCAATTCAGCAAACTCAAAAATACTTTTAATATTAATGACATCAGCTTGTAGACGCGCATTAATGAAAATGAACTACTTGTAACCCAGCCTTAACCACTTTGGTTCACACTCAGCTTTGATTTTGAATCAAAAATAATAATAATTCTGCCTTCTGTGCCGTTCACTCCCCTCAGCTCTTCTGGAGAAGAGAAGGAACCCCCTCCAACCCCAAGCAGGAGTGTACGGATGCAGCTGGAAGCAGCTCTCCTCAGAGGTAATTTTGTTTGAACTAATGGGCAGCGAGAAAAAGGAACCAGCTCTGTTTGCGTTTAAATGTCTTTGATGAATGATTCCCATCCCCACGGCTCGTGCTGTCATTAGTCTGACACCAGATAGAAGTGAAGTCCTGAAAGAAAATGGAAAATTGATTTACCTCAATTTTCATCAGGAGCAAACAGTTCCCACGCGACGATGCTCAGAATGATTAGAGACCTGCCGGCGGGAGCTTCGTCTCACGCTCGTGTGGGAAGGCATCATTCTGATCATTATGTCATCAATGCACCACACCACTCGTCATGGAGTCTGAAAGACAATAATTCAGTCACTTTACTCTAATTGCTATAGTTTTGTCTAGGATTTGGGTTTTTGTGGAAAAAGTTGTACAATTTATTTGTTGCACTAAAGTGTTTTTGTCCTCTCGTAGAGTCAAACTGTCCTCGTTTATGAAACTTTCATTGGTCTGCTCCGAACTTATCTTCTGTCCCCCAAAACATTAAAAAAAAAAAAAACAGGAATTTATTGTTTCTGTTACACAAAAATATCCCTTTTGTCTTTCCTTCAAGCTTAAAATGATTAGAATGAAAATAAAAATATTTTTATGCTGCTTTAATTTGAAAAAAAGCTGAGAATCCCATGAATCCTGAAGATCCTGTCTTACTAAACTAGTTTAAAACAAATTATGAGGATGCTTGTTATTGTTAGGATTTTGATCCAGTTTGACCTGAAATAATTCAGGTAAATATTATGAAGTCCTAACTTTTTAAAATTGTACATACTAAAATATGCTTGTACATGTACAGTGTATATCTAAGTTGGTTTTGTACATCCATGTATTTTAAGTGTTTGGTTCTTTTATCTTATGTGAGTTTTTTTAATTATTTACTGTACTTTGTTTTCCTTTAATGAGAAGTGAACATGTTTGATGAGAAGACTGAAAATACACAAGTTATGACAAGATAAAATGTAAGGAATTAAAACAAAAGCTCTGTTTTTAGGACATTTGTAAAAAAAGTTTTAAATCAGTCAAAAAAAAGAAGAAACATATTTATTATCCCTCAACAGGGAAACTCCCAAAGAAGTAGATGTAACGTATAAAATCATAATTTTCAAGTTCAAGGTCAAGGTTCTTTATTGTCATTTAAATCACATGTGGTACATGAAGTGGAAAGCAATTGTGTACAAAGTCCCATAGACCCAGTGTGATGTTTTACATCCATCATTATCAAAAATATAAATTATAAAAGAAACAGTACTAAGGATCCAAGATATAAACTAAGAAATTGAGTTGTTCATTTCTTTTTTTGTATTCAAAGAAAGTTGTTTGTTTGAATTGTTTATCAGAGAAAAAGGGGCAGATATGATAAGATTTTTTTCTTCATCTGCCACGTTTCATTTTATATTTTGCATTTTTTTTTGTTATCTGTATGCTGAATTGTTTTTTAATGTTTTTATTATAAAATGAATAAATAAATAAAATAAAATAAAAATAAAATAACTAAACACTTAATAGTGCAAAAAAACTTCATGCTTGGCCTTATGTTTATGATCTGAGATGAACCATACCAGGTAAAACCAAATATCTGCTTGCATGTATATTATCATAGACAGTGTTTTTGTGCATAAAATATTTTGGCATTACTTTATTTGTTTAAGTCTGTAGTGCAAACAGATTTTAGTTTGTGTTCAATTTGAGTATGTATAAGTGAAAATTCTGCTCTCTTGACGTCACAGTTCGGTCAAATCAAACGACAGTATCTCACCTTTACACTGCACTGACTTTGACAGCTCTGTCTGCACATGGTGGGTCCACATAGTGGGGGGGGGGGGGGGGGGGTACCTACACCATTTTCAGGACTGCCCCAGCTGAGGTCCAGAAGCTAAACCCTTCAAACCATGCTTAGCTCCTGGAGCCAGGCTTTGGAGCGCAAAGATTAGCTCCAGGAGGATGCTCTGGTTCCCCAGCTCAAGGCGGTTCCCACTGTGGTCCATGTTATCATCAAGGTTTCAAAATTGCTCTTTGTCTGACCCTTTGCATGAGGCCAGTTTTGTAATGGGAGCCCTTACTGCAGACAATATTGCCCCCAGGATCACCGAGCTATCAAACCCCTTCACCACGTTAAGGTGGAGGTGTTTGAGGTGGTTTGGGCATCTGCTAGGATGCCTCTATGGGAGGAGAGTCATGGGGCAGATCCCAAACTTGCTAGAGGTTTCCTATTTGTAGATGTAACTGCAATGAAGGAAAACAGCAAATATCTTTATTGTGTATATGTCATAAACTGTGTACACCATTTTTTTATTTCCCCATTCTCATTCTGGACTTTGTATATTTCAGTACGAATGCTTCAAAGACAAATCACTCGTGTTAATGTGCAGGCACGTGACAGTGTGTTGTGCTGTAAAAGCTAAAAGTGCATTTTAGTGGTGAAAACAGTTCAGTCATGTTCAACCTATTTGTCTGCAGTAGTGGAAACTCCTTTTGCTGTTTTTATTTTATTTATTTTTTTTCTTTCAGATTCACCCAATTTTATCTCACTCAAGACTGATGTCTTTTGCAGTGCTCCTGAACAAAAATATTAGTGGGGCAGACACTTTTCTGCATTACTAACTGCACACAGTTTTACAAATTGCATTACATTTTCTGTGAAAAAAACCAAACAGATATAGCCTATGTTGATTTTTTTTTTAATTATTATTATTTATTGTTGTTGGGGTTTTATGTGTCTACAAAGTTTTTGCCTTTTTCCCTCTTGTGGGTCAAGTTTGTGTTTCGAGGAAAAACATTCCAGTCTAATAAATCAGAGAAACAAACGAACGCCTCCCACCTGCACACGACAGGTGCACAGCGTTCTGAATTGGATTCTTAATTTGATTTGAAGTAATAATTTTGAAATACTACTCCAGATAGTTAAATAAGGGCGGGGGGTCAGTGTACTCTAAAATGACATAAAAATAGAAAATGATCACAATATATCATCACTGAATCAATTAGAAGATTCAAGTGGGCATTGAACCTACACTCAGTTACAAGAGTTCTGCTTCAACCACTGACCCTCCACAATCACACAAACACAAGAGCAACAGATTTGTTTAAATACGGTCCTACCATGTTGGCGGAAATTTCCTGTTCTTTCACTTTCCTCCAGTCTTCTTGGTTGTCTGTTCTGGTCCACTCTGTCTGCGCCAAATGGATTGGAAAACAGAACATCTGCACTGTTGAACTCAGCAGGTTTTGCTGCAGAAAGTTCCTGCAGTGAGTTTGACAACAGACACGTGGACGATTTCAGAGAAAACAGACTGAGTCCAAGCTCAGTAGAATAAATACTTGTCCCTAATGGAAATGTAAAAAGTCACCAGACCCCAGTACTCATGACTACATTCACTGTCCCACAACTAAAACATTTTAACATCTAATTACTCAAATTGTGCTGATGTGATTATTAGAATAAATAACTACGTTTATCACCATTAACCAAACATCAACTTTACATCAATAAACAACACAAAATAAACGTGCTTTAATTTGTTTTCAAGAGGCCATTACAAGTACAAAGTAATTGAAATTACAAAAATTAAAAGTTTGTTAACGTTTTCATCACTGTCAATTTCCTTTTTTTTTTGTTTATCTTCTATCTGTAAGCCATAATCATAAAAAAATTATAAGAAATAGTTTTTTTTCCCACCTGTGCATCAAAGTTGTAAAACAAACAAGCAGTTCTAATAAATAAATCAGGAAATTGAGATGCAAACAAAATCAGAGAAAACAATGCACAGCAAGCTAAATTATTGAATATTTTACATTATTTATTAGGAGGAACTACTTTGTGCGGCAAATTACTTTTATAGATGGGGCACAGTTCCACCCGTCCTTATGGACCAGCTATGCCTGAAAAAAATTACTACTTAGATTATTTTTATGTTCCCAGCTGCACCAAGAAGTTGGTGGAACGTTTTTTTTTTTTTTTTGTTTGTTTTGTTTTTTCTTTTGTGCTCATTATAAGCATAAAAGCATATTTAAAAAATAAAAATAAAAAAATAAAAAAAAACATCAGCCTTCACACTCTGAGCTCTCCATTATGTTAAAGGTCTTAAAGAGAAACATCCAGCTGTTTTACTGAATATCTCTGGCAATCAAATGTGTTGGATCATATTCCCAGTCATTTTAGACCAATTTGTTTTAGTCGCCCAGTGGAAGGGAGCTTATCGTTCAGTTAAAGGATGGAGGGTTCAATTCCCAGCCTCTGTGGTGTGCCAAAGTGTTCTTGAGCAAGACCCTTACTGCCCTCAGTTCTTGTTGACGTATGTGTGACAGTATAAAAAAAGCGCTGTACTGTATATAATGTGTAAAAATATGCAATAAAAAGCAGTGTGTGTGGGTGGGTGAAAATGAAATGCTGTGAAGTGTTCGCAGAACTGAGTGAGGTTAAACTGGTACTTTATACATTTAATGAAACTTTTATATGAATTTGTAATTTGTTTGTACTGCTTGACCAGAATACTTTGAAAGAAAATATGTTGTAATTCTGCGTGAATAAAGGCAAAATAAGCAAATACTTAGAGACATATATAAATCTGTACCTTTTCATTAAATGAAGAAAAAATACTGAAATAACCGAAGACAAACAAATAAATATTGTAATGAAAAAGTTATTTTAAAAGAATCTAAAGAGCATCACTGTGATTCAACAGAATAATTTTAAAAAGCAAACCAATGAAACTGTCCTTGACTAAGAACATAGCAGCTTGATGTCTCTGTGACATCAGCTGCACATATTGTGCAAATATAATTCCACCAAATCAAATTCTATTTGGGGAATGTTTTGTGATCACCTCTGTGTGTTCATATTGATCTGAAAGATTCAGTGTCCTCTGATGCACAGCTCATAATTCTTTGGCTTTTTTTTTCTGCTAACACACCTTGTAATTTTAATATCAGATCTGCTATTCCTTCAGTTGTAACAATGCAAGTTTGATGCAGATTTAAAGTGGTTGTTGTTGATGCAAGCCTCAGTCTGGTTATGGCAGAACTAAAACTTGTTGAAATGTCATGAACATTTTTTAAATTAAAACTGAACTAAACAGGATGAATGGCTATACAACATATTCAGCATGATCAGAGCCATATAACATTGTCATAAAAACTTGGAATTTATTTGGAATGAAAGATGAATTGATGGTCCTTTTTAATCAAGTTGTATAAAATTAATTCTTAAACTCTGAAGTATTCAGTATCTGGAAATGTCTGGCAATTCTGTTGACTAAGACATGGATTCAAAAGCTCTGCAAAGATGAAAATAAAGCAACACACAGCATGTGACATTTTTATTTTCTGACCCTGACAGCTCTGCCTCACAGAAGAGTTGGTACAAGTGTCTGTTCTCCATTTGCCTGGACGGCAACGTTTGTCTGTTTCTGAGGTGCAAAGCAGCATTCCCATGTTTTATACATGCACTAAGAGTTTAATGCAGCTCACTGAGTTTCTGAACAGCTCATTTACACTCCTTCCTCATCTTTGTTTTCCTGCGCGAGGATGGTAGGGAACATCGTGTACGCCATACTGTGGGATGCCAGATCACTGAGGAACCCACAATTTGCTGCCAGCCTCCGCTCCTCCTATGCATCTTTATGCCTTAACAAAGTCCCAGACTAATTTCTTGTTTCCCTTTCCATTGTTAGGTCTGCCCAGCTGTATGTTCTGCACAGCAGCTGTAAAAGCCATCAGACACAAAATGCATTCTTTATAGCGTGCACGCTTCATTCGTAATGAGTGAGGCGGACGAAAGTTGTCATCTCATTTCTGAAGGGAAACAATTGATTCAGGCCCCTTTCGCCTTCATGAACTCAGCGATCTGCAACTGCTTTTCAATATCTGATATTACAGAAAGTCCAGTATGCATGTTGAATATTTGTACTTTACTATTTTTAACAACTGTTTGTATACCTCTAATACTAGATACTAGATCGCAATGCGACTATCAGAAATGTTCATTACTGTATTCTCTATGTTCTCACTGAATCTGCCATCACTGTTGCACATACACACAGCACAGAAAGCTCCGATCCATTTTCACACTCGTTCCATTCACACTCCTGGTACCCCCAAACAGGACCACAATGCTTTGCACTAAACGAATATGGCGGTATCTGCAAAACAGCTTGTGGTGGAAGTAGTTGACTCACAAGGTCAAGAGAAACTAGTATTTGTTTAACTCTATGGAAACAGGTGTGCAGATTTTTTTTTTTTTTTTTTTTTTACTCAACTTTTAAACCTGCAAGAAAGCAGAACAAAATTAAAAATCCAGGCACTGATGGTCTCAAGACTGAAACAAATGTAACATGCAGTTTGGCCACAGTCGTCTCCAAGCAATGACAAGAGATCATTGAAATGCTACAGCAAGCGCTGGCGAGGTTACTGAACGCCACAAAAACATAAAGACACACAAAAAGAAGCACTTTACCTCAACATCCACTTCAAAGGAGCCACACATTGTAAGAAGTGTCCTCGAGCACCTATAGGGGAGAAAATCTTTTCATTCTGGACACTCGGTAACTCGACCTTCTCCATTGTGGCAGTTAGTCGTGATCGAAAGAAACTGGCCCTGGGTATTGTGACGTGCCTCTGAACAAAAAATGAATTGTAAAAACATGATTTATTCAAGACCAGGAAAGTTCTAGTCACCAGAAAATGTTGCACAGTGAAAACTTCTCTAATATGCAGATCTGGTGTTTTGAGTTCAATTAATCTGCTGTCAAGTGCAGTTTAGGGAAGCAATCAATCTTGTCCCCAGTCTCTGTTATAATATCTCTTTAAGCTGTGGAGCTCTTTTTGTACAGACTTTGGAGCTAAAGAGCGGAACTTGGGAAAATGAGCTCATGCATTGTCTGAAATTAACTCAGAAACACAAAGCTGTACTGTGGGTGCAAAAGGTGCTATAAATAAAAACAGGAATAAATTAATGAGGCAATGATTAAAATTTGTATTCTGTATAAATGTTTATAATCCCATTATATAATGACGATACTGGTTTACTAATGGGGGGAAATTAAGTTCCTGTTTGGTTGCATCCCTGTACCGCAGCCTTTCTCACTTTATATGTTCTCACAGCAGCCGTATGTAAAACATAGCACCAACTTCATACAAAATGCATAAGTGGCCAAAAAAAAAAAAAAATGGTGTTGGTGTGCAATTGCAGAAGCAAAATACTAAAACTTTATTAAAATTATTTGACGTCGGCAGTTTTGGGAAAAAAAAGTCCATGTGAGGACAAATTGCAGTAAAGAGTGCAGTCTCAAGTGGATACTCAAAAGCAATGTTTACATATGAATATATTTCAGCAAAATAATTTAAATATTCATATTAAATAGGAAAAAGTGTTCCCATTTGTACACTGTGATGTAAAACTCAAGAGGATGTTCTGTCAAACAGAAAGTAAATATTGTCAAATCTTTGTTATTTATGATGCTTGATTGCAGCTCTGAGATGATTACCTGGTACTTCTAATGAAATATGTAAGACACTCCTGTCAAAATGTCCTCAAGCTGTAGATGAGACACATTTCTCAGGTAGAGAGCTCTTTCTCATGTTGTGCATAATTCTCTGGAGGTGAGGGGGTGGTGGGAGTTGACTAGTCACTCGTCAAGACACTCAAGAGGCTATTTGTTATTCGTGGTCTGTGAGATGGCCCTGCTGGCAGCTGATGCACATCCAGCAGTGCCCTCTGCTCCGTCATCTCCTGTGGTTTGCTCAGTTGAAAGAAAACAAAGCTCACAGGGGCTTGTAGAAACTCCTCCAAGAGCCAATTCAGGAGTTTTCTGACAGATCTGCCATGGAATTGATCGACACTGATCACCTTCCTGGGAGTGCTGGATCACCTTGTTCATAAAAAGAAAAAGAAATAGACCTTAAAGATAATATCTAAAGGCAGAAGGTACGTTGAAACATTATTTGTTCCACCATTTTTAACATAGACCGAAGCTGAAGAGCAAAATTTTCAATCTGAGATGATTGAAGGTGACTATTTACTGCCTGTTGTCCCGTTATCAGCCCTTACAAAATGTATCTGATTTAGTGAATATATACTTCTGCACTTATCAAAACAACTTTTAATCTTATTAAAATCCATACCCAACTTCTTATTCTTGTGTCAAGCTGACTTTTTTTTTTCTCCAGGTTTCAGTCCTGATGTACCTTCATTATCTCTGAAGCTTTTATACATTTCAAGTTCAAGTCAACTTTATTATATTTTACTTTTTTTTGTGAGTAACTGGGAGCCTGTGTACATAATTTCGTTCCAGCTTATGTACCACATATGATGGAAATGACAATAAAGTATAAAAAAATAAACAGTAAATAAGGATCACACCAGACGGTGCACTAAAAGATCTAAGACATACGCTAAACACTAATAAGTTTAAACAATACAATGAAACAGCAGCCCGAACATGAGTCTGTGGTGAGCAGATGGGTATGAATGAATACAGTAGCATGAGATAATCAGCAGCATGAGATCAGCAACATGGATAATCAGCGGCACAGATAAGTCACAAATCACCAATAAAAAAAGTGACATTACAGTGATTTTTCTTTTTTTATGTACAAAGTATGCATGCACTGCTAATTTTATTGCTGGTACCAAAAGTAAAGCAACAATGTTGTCATTGCCATGTCTGTATGTGAGTCTGTGTTAGTTTATCATATCTCATAAACCAGTGGTGTGGTCTACATTTTTGTAGTGCATATACTATGTTTAGAAACCAAAGTACACTGGTTAGTACAATGTAATCGTCAATTTATTTTGATTTTTAAACATAGTGAACATTTCCAAATGTCTCTGTTGCTTGTATTTGAATAAATGAACAACAAACTCAACAGTTGGCTTTGTATTAAAAACAGGTTATAGAATTAATAATAAAAAAAAATAAAAACAGTATCAAAGCAAAACATGTTCAAGTATTAAGCAGTTAGTACAGAAGTGTTAAAATATACAATAATTTGCTGGATAAGTAATAAATAAAAGTAATGTAATAAACAAGCGCTGCATACCGATAGATTGATATGGAAGCATTTAACTGCCTTTTAACGTATAAATGACACATACCTAATGACATGTTATGTATCATTGTTCACTTTTAAGTGGTTTTACTGAAATTCTTAAGTTTTTCTAGTGGGTATACTCCGTCTACCAGCGAATCACGACTGCATCGCTGTCATAAACCACTCAGGAATGAATCACTGTAAACGGCTACAACTGATTAGTTTTTGCAGTGCATTACATTCAAGATGGCCACCACAGACAAATGGCCTTAGAAAATTCTGTTTATTTTACATATACTGAGCTCAATGACTGGTGCTATCAATACTATCTGGGTTTTAGCAAAATATCTCATGAACCACTTCAAATAATTTAGTGAACCTCTAGTTATTGAAGGTGCATCTATGTTGGTCAGTGTCGACTTGGTCAAGTTTTCCATGTTTGTAAAATGCACCTTTCCTGCAGCAAAGACAATGTGACAGCAAAACAGAGCCTCTCGTGTTTGTGCCAGTTAAAAATGTTTGAAGTAATGTAGCTGTGAATTTTAAATATTGCATCCCATCCATTATTAACCCTCACTTGGATGTGCATTATTCAATGTGGAGGAAGCATGGTGTTCATTCAAACAATTAAAGCTGCAGTGGAACAATGACATTTAGTTCATAAATGGTTAACCACCAATACTGGAGGCTCTGGGTAACCAGCCATCACTAATCATTTGGAAAAGGACAGAGTTTTCTCTTCTCTTCCCTCAGCTGAACTCAGTGCAGTTCAACCACATGCTCCAGTAATGAGCCAACATCTCCCCTCTGGATTATCAATGCTCTTATGAAGTGGTGTCAATTGCACGACCGGAAGACAACTCTCCGGGGAGCTTTAATGAACAGACTGGACAGCTCCATGCTATCTTTAAAAGACCCCGAGGGCAAAGGATGAAGGCAGTGCAGTTACTGGTCAGTAAATCTGACACCAAATTAATCCAATTTTCATTTGTACTCGGATGAAATTATTACCGTTGCACAGTTTGGATGGGGCCAGTGAAGGATTTACATGTGGGCTTTTGCTTTAATGAGCTCAAGAAAGCAAATAATCGTTAAATTGATCCATGCAGCGATAAGTCAGGTGTGTTTAACTCAGCTGTATATCTCATTGTGGTTCAATTAGTCATATTGGCTTTGCACTCTTTTGTTCTCTGGTAAAGTAGAAGGTATGAAGTCAGAAATAGCAAAATTTTCAAGCTCCCAGCAGCTTTTTAAGGAAACTGTTTTTTTTGTTTGTTTGTTTGTTTGTTTGGCAGGAGCTAATTCAAGATGAATTAGAAAATGAATTTAGCAGAAAGTCATCCCCAACACATACTCTGAAGACAGACAGATTACAAAATCTTTAACACTTTGCTATGTAAGCTGACAGGTGATGTTCATTCCTAATCTTTAACTTTTATTTTTCTGACAGTAAAGATCAAATTCAATTGTTAAATTAATATATTATTAAAAAAAAATAATAATATAATGCATGGTACTAAATCAAATAAAATACTTTAAAAAAATTGTTTGTTTGGCTGCTCCCTTCTCCAGGGGTCCTCACAGCAAGCAAACATGCAAACAAGTTGTTTGTTTATATTCTATTAAAAAATGCATCTTTCACAGTTTGAAGAGCGTTGGATTCAAGAATGCAAACTGAAGAGGAGTCTATGTAAACACCTTGAGACCAAGTGGAGACACTTGGACTTAATGACAACAGGGAACAGGTGTAGGTAAGAGAGACGTCAGAAAACACAATAAAGCAATTAAAGAAACTGAATATAAAGAAAACATAGAAACTAAACATAACATACAAAATTGAAATTAACTTAAAAACAGAACAAATAAACAGGAATGACTTAGGACTGAGCTGTTACATGTTGCATTGGCCAAAAAACTATCTCTCATGATTCCAAGTAGCCAAAACATAAAATACTGTTTTTGTTCATAAATAAATTTGAAAGATATGCTAATAAAACTTGTAAACATATTTATAAAACAACCAAGAACAAGTAAAACTAACTTTATAGTTGCATTTATAAAATTTAATTATCATATGTAAATGATTATAAGCACTTAAAATTCATCAGCGTTTGCTTTTTCCAACGCCATATTCATTTCGTAGTGTTTTTATAATGAGACATTATGAATAAAAAATACATTTAAAACATTAAGAAAAAAAACAATGGGTAAAAATTTGTAACAGTAAAATAAAGTTTCCTGAAAACATAATACAAGCAAATTTCTGAAATAAATGTGCCTCATAATAAAATTTTATTAGAGCTGAAAGCTTTGCTTGAATAGATGAATGGATGAATGACTGAATGACTGAGTGAGTGAAAACTCAATCATCTACACAAATGGAAATAAAAGATAAACCACTATCTATTACTGACATTACAATCAATTTCACCTCAAGGCTCCTGATCATCTTTAAGTTCACACAGAATTTCAATCATATATCTTTGATGGATATCATTTCTGTCACTTTTCTATCATATAAACATTTTTTAAAATCCCAAAAGGTAATCTAATATAAACCTGGCAGCTGTGATCAGCACAACCACATTTATTGGAAGAACAAAAAAAAAAAAAAAAAAAAAAATTATTCCGTACAGTGGTTTTAGCAATTTACTAAACTTTGGAAAATGTTAGCGGAATTAATAAACAGGTTTTGTCAAAATTAAGTCCACATACACAATTTACAAGCTTGTTCCTGTGTGTTGTGTGCACGTCTCAAATTGTCTGTTTGGCATGCTATTGTCTTAATACTACAAATTAAAGCTACTAAGTAAATAAACCAAGTATTACAATGATCTGTTACCTTACATTTGTTTATTTTGCTACATTCAATCATAAATTCAAGAACCCAAAAGTGTAATTTAAAGAAATTTTATCAAGATGTATTTCCTTGCAATAAAAGTAGTAATATGCTAATGTGAAACAATATTAAAAACAAAAAATGACACTTTGCCTCCTATTTAACACACACATTATTTTGCCATCTCTGACTTGCCGAATCTTTACTCTTCTCATTATTTCTGATGTTTGCTGAATGACTGACATGTTGCTGTTCAAGGAGAGTCCATTAATGACTGCAGAGACCAGTTTTCCTCAAACAGTTCATAAATCACATTCTGCTCAGGCGTGAGCTTTGAGCAGAACCAAAAGAGGCGGAGCCAAACTCAGCTGGGTTGAAAGTGAGCACGAGGTGTGAGTGTCGAACGTCTCCTTTGTGTTGTTTACTATATTGAATCAACTCACTTAATCAATCTTATTTCTGGTTAACTATTTTTTAAACCAACTACAACGCTGCTATATATGCGGCATCAATATTCCCTCAGTTATCTTTGCTGTTGTTGTTTAATCCGGCTCACGGGCGATCACATACTAATATGAACAGTTTATCAGCAGGAGAGAGAGAAAGAGCGTGCAGCCTTTCAACGCATGTTTCTGCTAATTTAATTCTCATAATTAAACATTATAACACCAAAACTATGATATTTGTCAGCACCAGATTAAAGCAAAGGAGTGTGTCCCTGTTTAACTGTATTTTATTTTCCCCCCAAACTCAAAGTCCTCGCTGTGAGAGAGTCCCAGAAAGACTGTGTGAGCTGCAAAGCATGATGGGTAGCTTTGTAGAAATTATATGTGCATTGTTTCCAACTGTTGACGATGTGGGTTGTTTTTGTTAACATCCTGTTCAAATTTGCTTTGGCATTTATGTTTGACATTCTTGGCTGTTACTGGCTGTAAACTGACACTATATCAGAGGTCGATCCTGATGTATATAGGGGGAAAGCCGTAAGCAATTATTCTTGCTGAAGGTAATGTCTCAGGGTGAAGCCTGACATTGTGTTGTGTTGCTAAAGGCAATGGTTTCAGTATAGAGTTTATATTTTCTTAAAGGTTTATTCCGTATGCTCATGAAAATGTTAAAAATTGAAATGGGCACCTAGCAGGATTTCCTCTCTGACTGAAACAAATTGTTAACGGTCTCTTTCATTGAGGAATCTATTTATTTGTTTATTTTAATTGATGAACTCATCGGCAACCCGAACTTAAGTCACCTGGGGGCCAGAAGCGGCCCATTGGTTGCCAGTTGAATGGCCCTGCTGTGGGTGGAATCATTGTACCAACTGAGGAGAACATGCATCAGGTTAACACAGCATTTTAGCACTTTTAAAACTCAGACATAACTTTTTATATTAACATTGCTATCAGAAATAATAAAATAAAATCATTAGGTTTGACCATCAACTTGTATATTTTTTTTAAATATTTAAAGTCTATAAACAATAGATCTGATGTTTTCAGTTTAAAACAGTTTAGCTGGAAAGTTTAGGCTCATTTTCACTTTCATCTAAAAGTTTTAACTTTTATCAGCTACAGTGCTGCTATACCTCATCACCCTCTCTCATAGATGGTTCATTGATGTGATAGCAGTACACAGCCTTTTACATTGCAAAATTTAACATATTAATAACTGGAAGTTACTGACTGAAATATGTGATGTCTACAGTTGAGCTCAGGTAAATTTAATTCCAACTTGTTTGCCTTGTTAGGGCATTTCATTAAAGTTGGATTGAATTAAATCAATAGGCAGTAGACATGATTTTGAAACCTAATTTTAAATACTTGTCACCTGCTGTAGTATTGAAAGATTTGATGGAGTGGTTAATAATGCTGGTTTCTATGATTTGACAAATGCAATTACCCAAAAATTCAATATGGCATCAAGTCAACTTTACGTTTCTTTCAAAGTAGATTGATGATTTTAGCTTCATCAAATCTGAGACAGGACTGCACTTTCCTAAAGGATTAGTTTATGACTTAGTGTGTTTGGTATGCAGCCTGGCCTCCTGCAGAGAAGAAGAAAAAACAAACACCTGGAGAGAATATGATGGATTGTCCTCCTTCAGTGTTCAAAACAGACAAGACGAGAAAGGCACTTTGAGACGATCCACACGTCCCACCTGTCTTGTTGGTCTAAATCAAAAAGTGATGCTGCAACACTGAAGAAGCCCCCACTCCATCCCTTCCACCCACCCAACTTTAAACACCATAAATTCACTCAAAAGCCCCCTCTCCCATCCCTACACGTAAGCAATTTTAAAATTGCACTGCCACAAATTAACCTACATGTCAATGTTGTAAATTATCTTCTAAAACTTAACCCCATTTTAAAATGTTGGAACGTTTTGTAAAATGTAAATAAAAACAAAATGCACTGGTGTGCAATCTCATATTTGAAATGGGAGGGGTGTGTGTGTCATTTTCTACTTGATGGGATCATGGTATGAATAAGAAACACCTGGAGGAGCATTTTGCAAATAATTAGAGTAATTAGCATTAGGTCGGTGAGAAGACTGGGTCTACAACTAGCATTTTAGAGAGGCTAAATCTGTTAGAAGTAAACAGGGGCATAGGTTCACCAGACAGCAAAAATAATATAATTCTATAGGATGTTTCTCAAGGGGAATTGGGAAGACTGAATATCATCTATGGATCATAGCATCCTGAAAAGAGTTTTAAAAAAAACAAGAAGAACAAAAAATTACAATACTATAAAATGTCAGAATGTCAGTACAGGGTATCTGTGCTCTTCAGGCCGTGACACTACATGGAAAACATTCTGCTATGGACACCGCTGCATAAGCACAAAGGGCAGAGGCAAAGGAAAAATCTGCTCTGTGGTCAGTTTTGCCTGTTATTAGTGCACATTTCAAAGCCTGTCTCATTATTTGTATGGGGGTACATAGGTGCCCATATAGATTTCAGCAAGACCATGCTAAACCATATCCTGCATACATTATAACAGCATGGATTTGGTAGGAGTCTGGGCGCTGAACTTACCCGGCTGCAGTCCAGACATGCCACCAATAAGAACATTCTGACACATCATGAAGCAAGAAGAAGAGTTTTGTAGTCACAATTCAAACAAGCTGAAAACTTACCTGAATAAAACTTGAAAACTAAGCTTCATTTAGATTTAAGAGAGAAAATACTTAAATCACCGTTGTCTAAAATTCTTGAGAAAATAGTTGCAAATCAGTTGAGTGAACATCTGAACAGAAATGTGTATGAGGAGTTTCAGACAGGGTTTGGCACAGAAACAGCACTGGTGAAAGTCACTATATTCTCATTGCTTGATTGGATACTGGTCCCTCAGTGCTGCATTTGATCCAGAGGCTTGAATATTGGGATTACATGAATGGCTCAAATGGTTATTTGATAGATTCAGTTTGTAAATGTAAATGATAAATATTCTTCACACACCAAAGATAGTCATGGAGTTCCTCAGGGTTCAGTGATTGGACCAATACTCCTATACTTCCATTAGTTAATGTTACAGCTTGGGATGCATTTCCATTGTCATGGTGATGATACACAGTTATATTTGACCATGAAACCCAATCCAGTTACTAAGACTACAAGCATGTCTTAAATACTTTGAAAACCTGGACGGTCATTAATTTTCTGCATTTAAACTCAAAGACCGAGGTTGTGGGACCTGAGAAGCTTATCCAGTCAGCATAGGTGGGCCGGCCACATATGGGCAAAAAATATGGGTCTCTCCCAAAAGGTTTTGTCCGCGGTTTCCATGCTGGCCCCACATGGGTTAGCCCAAAAAGATGTGAACAGGCCCTGTGTGTGCTTTCACGGAAATTTACCTGGATCTTAATGTGATCCCAGCAGCTAGAATATGGGTAAAAAGTGGGTAGTAACTAATTTTGCAGCCTTTAATTCTTCTTAATGGCGTTAATTTTCTTCTAACATCTTTAGCTCTGAATAAGCTCGCTCCATCTTATATTACAGATCGTATTGCTGCATACTTCCCCATCAAAGCACTTCACTCAGACTGCAGGTTTACTTGTGGTCCTAGTTTACAACAGTACAATTAGGAGGCAGATCAGTCTCATCTCTTGTGGAACCAACTTCCAGTTTCTGTCCGTGAAGCTGACACATTGGTCACACAGGCTATAAACTGCTAGAGGACAAATTGACATTTTCCTCTTTACTTTATTTACTGCTCTTTACTTACTCGACACTACCTGTTTATATTTGCAATGGTCTATCCTTAACACGTCTGTCATTCCTCCAATAGAAAGTACCTTATTTATATATGCTTCCTTGTAGATCATTTTCATTAAATGGCATTTATAAAGTATGTAAAAATGTTTTTGTACAGTGCCCTAAGAAAAAAACTTGGCACTTTGTAAATAAACTGAATTGAATTATTGTAAATCACCTAAAATCTAATCGGGTTTCCAATTAGTTTTGATTGGAGGAAACTTTTCATCAAGCCCTTGGAAACAGAAAAGCCACCTGTTGAAAAGTCATAGCAAGTATCGGCATGGTGGACCTCTGATGATTCTGTGGGCACGAGAACAAATCTAGACATCAACTGATTGAAACGTCTGCAATATTCTAAAATGTGACACTGAAATAGTCAGATTAGTTCAAGTTACTATAAAATGGCTCTACAAAGCACTATTTAGCGGGGGGGGCGGGGGGGGGGGGGGGGGGGGGGGGGGGGGGGGGGGGGGGGGGGGGGGGG
>JARVLU010000624.1:16442767-16459246 GCA_031762415.1 Simpsonichthys santanae
AGGGCACTGCAAAACGAATAAACACCAGGCAACTTGCAATCGTGGACCATTTATGGGGTTCAATTATAAACCCTATATCACTGGTTTCAGTGAAGTACTGTGGAGTATTGAAAACGTTCTCACTGGTAAAATAAATCTTTGACAGATTCTTTTCCTCAAGTTTATAGAACAGGAATATTAAATTAAAGACACCATGTTGGAAACTTTTTTTCCACACCAGCTGCTACTGAAGCATCAGTTCTTGAACTCTAGCTTCAGACTCAGTTTTTCCAGTTGTCCTGAATCGCCTCCGAAATGAGTCTACGACCCAAAACACTGCGGACAGCTTCAAAACCATTAACTCTGCCAAGTTCACAGTCTTTCATTGAGGGGCCCCTGTGACAAGAGGCTCTTAAGGCAGCAAACCTATGACAAAAACTGTACACAAAAAGAATTTAAAATAAAGTCAAATGTAATGGAAATAATAATAATAATAAAAAAAAAAAAAAAAACAGTAAAACGTCATCCAGGAGACTTTACAGGAGTTCTTTTAATCCCAAAGCTTTCTGTAGAGGGAAGAGCTCGTACAAACGCTTCACTGTACATACGGATTTACACGATGTGGGCAGACATCTGGTCTTCTGGAAAACAAACATCTGGGGTTTGAGTCTCCATCCCAACACCACTCCGGTACCGAGTCTGCATCCAGACGGCCCGCGTTGTTAAATTAGAATAAACCAATCGGTCAGTAACATTGAGCTGGAAGTTATTTAAATTTGGAATGCAGAAAACGTGTGACTGAATGCAGCTGAGTAAGGGCGTGGAGCTGGGATGGCAGAGAAGACTGAAAAGTTGCAATGATTTTTTTTTTTTTTTTTTGCAGGATGTTGCTCATAAGACCACTTTTGACATCTTGATGAGGGCAGGGGGCCCCTTCTGGCTTTGCTTTAAATGTGTCCCTTGATTTTGTAAAAGCTGATAAAATCAAAAGTCTGAAAATAAAATGAAAGTATATATAACTTTCTCAGGTCCATTATATGTATAATTGACTTTGTCTTGATCTTATTCTTCTTCGCTCTCGTTTTCATGTTCCATGTCTTCATCTCCGTTTGCTTTGGGTTCCGTTCTGCTGTCGGAATCTTCATCGTCTTTATCCTCCCCGTCTTCATCCATCGCCTCGTCCTCTTCCCAGTGCTGAAAAAGACGCAGTAAAAACAGAAATAAACAGCCATACTGGGTTTTCAACTCCCTTTTTTGATGGTTTTGGTCCAACTTACATCAGATTCTTCATCAGGAAGAGCTTCATCACCAGAGGCCTCATCTTCGTCAGATGATTCTGCAAAGGGCAAACAAAGAAAAAAATGAATGCCTCTGCGGCTAATGGTTTTCATTTTGTTTGTTCAAAACAAGCTCTCAATGGAAGAAAACGAGAGGAAAGCTGTACTTGTGTTTACATTTTATACAAATGCTGACTGATATTTGCATTTCAATACAGCAGAGCCATTTGGTTATGAAAACTGAGTGTGCCGGGGGGTGGGGGGGTGTTGATGAGAACATCTAATTTCTGCTGCCAGCACACTGACCGTGAAATTTGAGAGAAAGTTTACTAAACACACTTGTGTTTAAAGTCCTGACAAACATTACTAAAATGTAAAAGATGAAAAGCAATAACCAAAGTAATTATAATAAGAAAGCTCGAGTCTTATTGGAGGCTGGTGGTTGAAAGGTTACAACATGATGCAGGGAGATGAGATAAACACCGACATGAAGCCACTGCAGCACAAAATAACAGACCAAACGGGTCAAACTGAGCCCATTACCATTGCTGTACAAACAAGCTGCCTCTTCGAAGTTGTTAATCAATAGTGTTCCAACATTTGTGCATTACACAAACTAAATTACAAGTTAGCAAAACCATTAAGAATGCAATCTGGGTGCAACATAAATTTATTCAGTCATAGTAAAGATATATCGTTTAACAGGTCAACCAGTTATAAATGGCCAATTTTAGCCATTAATCAGCCATGCCTGTGCATACTTATCAAATAGGAAGATGAAGACAGCAATCGTTGCTGCAGCAGCTTATTGTTGCCCATAATTTGGTTAGGTGAGAATGCTCTTATGAATATTCAGATGCATGCTCAATAATCCAGGTAGAAAAATCTAAAATCTTTCTTTTTTTTTTTTGCTTTGTTTTGTTTTTTGAATGTCCAGAGGACCAGACTTAGCTTTTTTAGATCTTATGAATATTATTTTAAGTGTGCAACTTCTTTTAAGGATTACAAAAAGTTGAACAATGATTTTTTTTATATAAATGACAAACACTAAAAATAATAATAAATGATTTATTTGGGCTATTGGCTGCCCTGATTTCTAAAGACTGAGAAAGAAAGCCAGACATACAAATCAACCAGATTTGGATTTACTAGCAGCAGCTCGCAGAGCGTTTTATTTTGAAAAGTTACATCACACTCCACAGTGTCCATGTCTGACTTTCAGAATGAATCAACTTACAGTATTTGATGCAGATTCTGAAACCAATTTATTTTGGAAACATGATAGGCGGCTATAAAAATGTGACTATACCAACAATCAGAAAGTAAAAAAATAAATAAATAAAAAATGCTATGATATGAATAAGTTTTAAGATAAAAATTAGGTCCAAAAATGATGGAAAGGCTTTTAAACTTTGAAGTGGCAGGTTTGATGCACCTGCTGTCATTTCATGGTGTGTAAAATGTGTCCTGATGTTCTAAAGCATGCAGTTAGAAAGACAACAAACAAAAAAAAAAAACAACATTTGGTCAAAATGGCTTCATGTCTTTTTTGTAGTTTAAAAGGAAAAAGGGTCTTCAAGCAACCGCTGAGCACTCAGTATGCTCAGAACTTAGAAACACCCACTCTGACAAATGGCTGTTCGAAAACTCTTTCAGATGACGTTTGGTGGATTTTTGCCCAGTCTTCCCATAAAAACGTTCATGCTCTGTGAGACTCGTGCGCTGAACTGAAAAACCTGAAATTTTTAAGGTGTGAGCAGATTTTTGATACGTTTCGATCTTTAATTACAAACATTGTGACGCCTGTTTCCAAAATGTGCCTAATTTAATTCATAAAAATGACTCAGCTCAGTTCAGAGCAGAATACAAATATAAATGCTCAGTAACTCCACTATAACTTTTCACTGTGCAAACTGTCAAATTGTGATTTGCCAACTAGTCAGACAAGCTTGAAGCTTCCTGTCAAGATCCCCCCGCTGAACTTCCAGTAAACCCCAAACCTCATCCACAGAAGAGTCGCACAAAAAATAAAAACGCATTTCCTTTTCCTGTTCGTCAGCTTCTTTCATTAACTCTTCTTGTTCGATGCTGCCTCACATCCTGGCCCGCTGGCAGGGGTATTGAAACTCAAGGCGCAGGTTAATTATTTCATGAAAGCCAATTTTCCTTGTGGTTCAATAAAGCATTTCATACAGTACGGTAATGAGAAATGGGAGTGAACAGAACAGAGCTTTGTGGCGACGCTCAGAGGGGAGGATCAGAACGCTGCCGGTCAGGTTGCCAGGCAACAGGAGCCGTGTTTGCGTGCGGTGCATCGCCAAAAGCAACTGCATGATGGGTGAGACGGTCTTCAAAATACTTTAAAAAATAAAAACATGAGTACAGTAGAAGCTAAAATACAAACTGACTTGAGGTCAATGAGAAAATGACCACGAGTGAGAATGAGAAAACTCTGGTCTGGTCTTAAAACCTGAAGCGCGGCAGCAGATTGTGAGACTGAAATATGATTATCGTTTTAAATCCTGTCAGCTGCCCATTTCACTCGCTCAGCTCAGTGACCGAACTGCATCACCGACCCGGGTTGTGACGCTGCACACAAACACTAAATGTGCAGAGGACAGCAGGAAGGAAAGTGTTAAAGAAAAGAACTGCAGGGAAACAGGCTACTGTTAGGGCTGAGATTAGAGGGACTCAACAACAAGAACCAACACTTACCCTCTTCATACACCAGTTTAGCTGTGTGGTCAACATCAGTGAGCCTGTTGTTGCTGTCATTTGTCGCCACCTAGTGGTAGGATACAGGATTGTTAGATTAAATGTGGGGTTCAACACCCTAATTGCTCCACAACAATAAGAGAACAGTGAAACTGTTAAGTTAGGTAAACATGTGTTAAACATTGTACAGGTGCATCTAAAAACATTAGAATACTGTGAAAAAGTTCAATTATTTGTCAGTCATTTCAGAAAGTGAAACTCATACAGATTAATTACATAGTGAAATATTTCAAGCTTTTCTTTCTTGTAATTTTGATGATTATGAATTGCAAATAATTAAATAACATTTTGTGTCTCAGAAAATTATAATATTGTGAAGCAATTCAATAAGAGAAACTCGGTGCTTCTTTCGGCTGCTCTCTTCTTCAGGGGGTCGCCGCAGTGAACTGACTCATATGAAGACTTGGCAACTGTTTTTACGCTGGATGTCCTTCCTGACTCAACCACAGACCACCGAGCTACCACAGCCCTCTGTGTGGAACGAGGGACTACTATATACGAGTTTCTCTTTTTGAAAAGATTGACAAAATTCACTTTTTCACAATATTCTAATATTTGGAGATGCACTTGTATTGGTCTGTGTAGGTCCATGTAGCAGTAAGGCAGAAACGTGCACAGAGCTTCTTAATGTCGTTTATGGGATTGTTTTGTATTGTATTAAAAATAAATAAATAAATACATTTCTGAAATAAATAAATAAATAAAAATCATTCTTAGGTTGTGGCGGCTGCTGTAACTCCGTAATGTTTGAGTTTGACATTCATTACAAACTGGAAACAGATCAGATTAAATAAGGTCCATGTTGAGGAATTAGCATTGAAATCATTAGCAGCACGCCTGAATAGATGTGGCAATACAAAGAACAGACAAGTTACTGTGTTCATATCTGAAACAAAATTATTTTCTGGCTAATTCACAAATTAAGTTTTAGTTTTCTTACTAACTAACCTTGACTGAAGGAGAGCAAACACCTTTCAGAGCAGAATCAGTTGTTCACAACACAAATAAAGCTCAGGAACATGAGCGTGTCAGACAATGTAAGGCTCAACATTCACACTCCCAGACTCTCAGGAGTAATCCCCAAACCACTGAGCTGTCACAACTGGGAACAGCTTAAGATTTGATGCCAGCAGCAGCATCAAACAGGTCAAACATCAAGATAACAGGAAGTTTTAATGTTATGCCGGATCAGTGTGAAGTGGAAAATCTATAATCCTGAATATTTTGAGAATACGTCTCCAAACGCAACCTCCGAGTCCACAGAGGATGTTTTAGCACTTATTTCAAGGCTCAAACGCACATTAAGAGTGCTGCTGGACTCTTTATCACCACTGAGGATATCTTAAGAACTTCCTGCCATCCATCTAAACCCTCCACACTGACAGGATGCAGCCATTTAAAGATACTTAGAAGGTAATGATGATGCCACCTACCTGTGTCATTAGGAGATTGAGTTTCCCGTGCAGCTTTGTCAGTTTGTGGAACATCTTCACTCGGCTCTCGATCATGTGATAAAGGACTCCCAGCTGGGTATTCAGGTCGGGCAGCTGTTAAACAGAAGGTGAAAACAATTCAGCAGCAGAAAACACCAACGAGACACCTCGAGCAGCACTCTTCTATGTGGATGAAATAACACTTTAATATACAGGAAGGATTAGGTGACACTGTGTGGTAGCACGATGCACTCACGGCACATCTCTGAGTGTAATAAACCAGTATCCAGTTGTGACTGAGCACAGTTTTAACAGTGAATTTACAAACCATGCACCATTTAGATGGAGAGGCTCAGGCGTTGGACTGTAAAGCTGCTGCTGCCTTTAAATCACCAGCGAAGAAAACTCACCGATGCCAGGTATGATGTGTGGTGCACGAGGACAGCCTTGAGCCACCGCAACATTTGAATTGCCCTGCAGGAAGCAACAAACGTGCATCATATCAGGCACAGGCACCTTGTTTTTGGGACAAAGTTTTAAAAAACTGCAGTGAACTTGAGCAAACTAAAGCTCTAACTTACATCGTAGGATGCCCTTGGAGCCTCTTTGTGAGCTAAGAATGAGATAAAATGATTAAAACCTGCAGCTAAAAGCATCACAAGTTGCTGTAAAGAGGTTATATATATATGTGTGCACTTTAGTGTTGCTTTAAAGAAACAACTCATCTCTCAAAGTGTTTTTGTGATGCTCACCTCTTCAACGAACGGCAGGACAGCAGAGAGTGGCAATCGAGAAACCGTCGTTTTTATTAATGATGCTTTATTAGTCTGTAAAACTTTCTGCAGGAGAAAAAACAAGTTCACATGAGCACAACCTTCACAACAGACAAAAATGCACCAATTCTCCTTCTCTAACTCTTAAAACCTGCACTGAACTCAACTCCCAAATCAATTTAGGCTTTTCCTCATATTACACAGATGCGCTCAAAAGCAGATTTTTGAGCTACAAAGATCCAACTCCAGGGAGAAACCCCACTTACATTTAGAGTGGCAGCGTCGTTACTCTCCAGGCCCTGCACCAGGAGAACTGCAAAGTTGTCCGTTTGTAACGAGGCCTCGACTTTAGCAGCTCCTTTCTGACTGGAGACAGTAGACAGATCTATTTCACGAAGTCGCTCGGCTATTGACATCTGCAGAAAGAGAAGATAAATAAATAAAAAGAGTTGCACACAAAGTCTTTAAAATGAGTTTAATGGCTTTATAAGGCATTTACGTTACTTAAATGTAACTTGATTGATATTTTAATAGGATTAATCATATTCACAAATGACTCTCCTGTCAGACATTTATAATAATTTACTGCTCAAAAATAGAAAAAACATCCCCCCAAAATAAAGTCCTTCTACAACGAAGATCTACCTCTTTGGTGTCTGCGTCTTTTTTCCTCTTTTCCGTTCCTTGTGAGCCCACCTTGACAGGAGCTTGGTGCCCAGGAAGTCCTGGAACCAACACTTTGCTTTTGGCGTTGACAATTGGAGTTTTCACCTGGAAGCCACAGACACGAGAGAAGTTCACTTTTGATCAGGTTCTGCACTCGGGTTAGCAAACGGCTCGCAATGAGCATCGGTCCTTTTGATTAGTAGGAAGGAAAATGAGGCCTTGTTACCTTGGAGACGGCGGTCTCCATCGAGATGGACAAGCTGGTCTTTATGTCTCGGATCAAGCAAATGTGTCTCTCTGCTGTGCTGATTTCCTGTGAAAATGGAAGAAAGAAGGTAAACGGATTAAACAGACGAGAATTAGTTTACCGTTTTTTTTTCTCCACCGTACACATCGCACCGCCATATAAATCACATCAGTCCAAATATGTCTAATAAAGTGGGAAAAAAAAAATCCATAAATGTCGGTTCGCCGTATAAGTCGCATCTATTACTTGTCACTGCTGACAACCCGGAAATGTGGGCCGGTGTTATACCAAAAATTGCCAAATGCCGGCTGCGTGCATAAGAGGACTTTAACAAGATTAACATTTAAAAACATTAGTTTGCTCGAAATTTTAGTAAAGGTGAGTCTCAGTCTAACGTTTGCTTAATAAATGCACTTTAACGGTCAGATCAGCTTCATTTTCAAAAGCTGATACGAGGAAGTAGGACCGCGCAGAGGGACGAGTGGCTGCGCATTTCTTCAAAATTTAAGATAAACACTTAAAAACAATTATTTGTTTGCTCGACTTTATAGTAAAGGTGTGTCTCAGTTCAACTTTTTCTTAATAAACGCACAAATCAGCTGCATTTCAAAAGTATTCACTGCCTCAGTGCTCCGGGAGCGTACACGTAGGGAGGAAATCAGGAAGGAGAAACGCTACGCATTTCTTCGAAATTTAACAAGATAAGAACCTAAAACAATTACTTGTTAGTTCAACATTATAGTAAAGATGCATCTCAGTTGAACTTTTACTTAATAAATAAATGCACTTCAATGGTCAAACTAGCTGCACTTCGCCTGGGCGGAGCAGCAAAATGAAGCTGATTTGATGGTTGCTCCAGGTGAGCTGGATCAAGGTGACATTTGTGTCATTAATAGCCACTTTTACCTATTACATGACACAACGGCATGCCATACTACTCGAGTGCCATTTAGCGGGCTGAAAATGGTAATGTTGAATATTTTCAGACAGAATGAATGAAAACAGTCATGTCAGCCAAAAATTGGTTTAAATAAGGGGAAAAAAAATCTGCTTTGGTGTATAAGTCGCAGAAAATGCAAATTATGCCAAAAACAAAACAAACAAACAAACAAACAAAAAAGCCACTTATAGGGTGAAAAACAATGTAAAATAGAAAACCAAAAATGTTTCTGTAACCACTCAGTTAAAATGATTTTAATTATTTCTGGTCAGTTTTAAGAAAATATTCCCTTGACATCACTGGAAAACTTTTGCAATCCGTGAATTATTATTATTATTATTATTATTTTCAAATACTGTAGTTGTAAATTTACTGGTAAAGCTGGAATAGAAATATAAACACCTTAAAGCACAGTTAAATATCTCAAAAGATGTGGAGGGTGAAAACCTTTTGACGAGCTTTGATACTCACTGAATTAAAACGGCAGCAGAAATCTTCCAACAGCACAAAGCTGTTCAAAAATCTGTTTTAATCATCCACCACATTTCATGGTCATCTATCTACGATTTGTTTTTTGAACCAATTCAACTGTTGCTCCTGATTATGTTTTTCTGTTAAAAACATGGCTCTTGCTGAAGAATTAGCACCATTGAAGGGGAAATAAACAATTCATAAAGTGCAAATGAATGGAAAAATACATAGGACTCTTTTTAATAAACAAAGAAAACGCTGAACGCTGAATCTCAAACACTTTGTGTTAGTGTGAAGTTAGAGGTTTGTGTACAGAAGACAATTTTTTTTGAAAACATATGTCCATCTTAGGACCAACTCAAGATGCTGAAAAACTGCTCCATCCTCATCACATGCAGACCAGACTATTTAAATACCATTCTAGCACAAGGTCCAAAATACTGCTTAAAATACAAATAGCTCATTCAGAACGCTGCAGAACAAGTATTGACGGGTTAAAAGGCCATATTTCTCTTGTTTTAGTCTCCCTGCTTTGGCCTCCAGTCACTTCCAAAATAAAACACAAACTCCTTCTTGTTATATTTAAAGTAACTAATGGCCTAGATTCAGCAAAAGTCCAACACACCATTATAGTCCAAAGTGTCCTTAACTGGTGATCACTGTAGTAGAATATAATGGTCATGTTTTTTATGTGTGAGCCAGGCAAGTGAGAAAAAAAGTGTAATTATTTCATTATAGAAAACACCTGAGAACATGATTGCCCAGTGACTGTCGAAGGCTGACGATATCAAGAACAGAACAAGCCACAGGCAGGGGAGTGTCTTCCTGATGGAGGAGTACGCCAGTTAGGACGAGTTCAGTGGAGAAAGTTCAAGCCATTTAGAAGATATCTTTAATGACCTATCTGCAAGTGATGAAGAACAAAGTACAACTGTTTGGTGTAAAATTATTGCTCAGTAAGGAGGGCCTTCTCCATACACGTACAAGCAGCAGCTCCTTCACAGTATTTCCACAGAACTGTACAGCACACCGATTCAGCATTTTCTTCCTGCCTGGACTATTCCTGCCAGAAATGACTGGTGAACAATATAAAATATGTCTGTTTCACCTGATCTGGACACTGTCATGTCACAGTTCATCTATGGAAAGGGCCATTTCCGAAGCACCAGCTTGAAACTCACAAAAATGCATTTTTAAAACAAGTCTGCATTACTTAAAATTTGTCACAGAACATGGGTGTTTATTTTTATGTTTCTATCATATTTAGCTGGATATGCAATATAAAATGACTGGCCAAAAAAATAATAAAAAAAAAACTAATATTTCGTTGGACCACCTTTAGCTTTGATTACAACATGCATTATCTGGGACATTGTTTCAATAAGCTCCTGCAATGGCACAAGATCTATTTCCATCCAGTGTTGCATTAATTTTTCACCGATGACTAGGCACTAGGCATGATGGGTGCATCACTTCACCTGCCTCTCTTCTTACCCTGATGCACCCATCACTCTGGAACAGGGTCAATCTGGACTCATCAGACCACATGACCTTCTTCCATTGCTCCAGAGTCCAATCTTTATGCACCCTAGCAAATTGAAGTCTTTTTTCAGTTAGTCTCACTGATTAGTGGTTTTCTTAAGGCTACACAGCTGTTCAGTCCCAATTCCTTGAGTTCTCTTCACATTGCGCATATGGAAATGCTCTTACTGTCATTATTAAACATAACCCTGAGCGCTACTGTTGTTTTTCTACAATTTGATCTCACCAAACGTTAAAGTGATCGCCGATCACAATCATTCACAATTTTTTTCCAGCCACATTTCTTTCTCGAAGATGTTTTCTCTGCTTCATGCCAATGATTTGACCCTTCTCAAACAGACTGACATCTTTTCCACAACCACGCGATGATTCTTTTGACATGGTTGTGTAAGAAATGAGAAGCAACTCATTGCACCAGTTGGGGTTAAATAACTTGTTGCCAGCTGAAAGATAATCACCCATAAGGTAATTATCCAATAGGAGGCTCGTACCTATTTGCTTAGTTAAATTCAGGTGGCGACTTTTATTTTGGCCAGGCAGTGTATGAAAAAAATGGTGGGTGTTGGACTGCCAATCTCAAAACTCAACTCCCCACTTCAGTATGATACACCCACACACACACTGCTTTTTAAACCAAGCTGAACATTTACACAACAGTTTATTTTTTACTGCATTTGTTTTTTCTTGTGTTATTTTGCATCAATTTTATATTTTTGTTTTTAAAAATGATTTGTTTCACTTTTAAATCTAATCCTTCTACATTACATTTATTTTCTATGCTGTGTGTTATAAAGGGGAGGGAAAAGAAAACCTCATGCATTTCTGTTCACTCACCACTCTCTCCAGCACCGGCTGTAGATGGCTGCCATATGCAAGCACCACAGAGCGCGGATCGACTTCGAGTGCAGCTGCCAGCAGTGGGATCTGCATCGGGGATTCCCTTGTGTCGGATATCTGCACCGTACACGAAGGTGACAAGGGCTTCTTAAACGGCCTGCATGAACACAAATTTCATTCATTAGTGACATTTTTGTAATAATTTAGATTTGCTGTGATTCCAAAAGTGATTTGTTGCATGTATAATAATAGTTCATTCCCATATATTGTCCAATATTCCCAACAGATACAGGGTCAGTAGGTTTTAATAGATGTTAACGCTTTAAACAGTTAGCACCAAATTAAAGCACTGACCAAAGACGTCCCATCATCATCATCAAGGTTTGTTCTCAGTGAAAGCCATTTTCAAACAAGTAACAATAAGTAATCGTGTTATAAACTTTTTTTTTTAAAGAATTTTGTTACAAGAGGTATGAAACTCGAGATCAAGACCATGACTGACTGACAAAAAACAGAATTATTCTCGGAAAATACTGTATTATTCATTGCAAGTCTTACAATACAGTATTTAAATTGTGAACTTTTTTTTTAAATGCCAAATATTGAACAAGCTCCTTCAACACACACACAAAAGTTAAAAAAATAAAAATAGTTGCACTGAGTAGTTTATGTTTTTGAAACTTACCCATTTAAAAAGTGCTCGAATAGATGTAACTGTCCATCTTTACACACCACTGCCAGCCTGACTGCCTGTGGAGAAACAAACACCTCCACATGTAAAACATACATCAAGTCTTAACTTGAAGTTAATTCAGGTATTTACTTCAATTTTAAACTTATTTGAATCACATTGTTTATTTACTCCACAAAAAACAGACAAAGTAACATCAGAAGAAAACAAGCCTCTTCTCGTACCTCTTCCTTGTTGCTGGATTTGACAAGGTCAAAGTTTTGAGGCTCATCGGTCAAAGTGAAGGAAACCACAGAGTTTTTGTCTTTTCCATCTTCTCGTACTTGCCTACAGGTAGAACAATGTTTTACTAACAGGAACACACAGCCAGAACCAAAAGCTACAAAGTAGTTTTTACAATGTCCAAAATTAGTTTCAAGGTCATCCTGCAGCCGATCATGTATTCCTATGAAATTTTCTGCAAGCCTGGGTTTTCATCACAGAAAATTGTTAAAACACTTGACATCCCGTCTGACTGCAAACACTCACCAAACGCTGAGGAGTCGGTCGTGTGCAGCTCCAGAGACGAAATAGAAGCCGTTGCCGTCAGGAGGTCGTGTGGTTGCGAAGCAGAGGGTTGTCACAGCCGTTGAATGACCTGTGAATTTCTGCAAAGAGAAAATAACTCCTCAGTCAGTTCCAAGTTAAAAAAACAAACAATATAGTTACAGTCGGCTTGGGTTTCCTGAGCTATCCCTTAGTAATGCTGCTATAGGCTTAGACTGCTGGAGGACAAATTCACCACATCTCCTCACTCTGCTGGTGTCTTTACTTGCTCTACCTGTTTGTATTTGTAATTATTTCTATCCTTAACATTTTTTTTTTGGTCTTTCCTCCTATAGAAAGTACATCTGGACCTGCCATTTTGTGTTTGTTCATTTCCCCTTCCTTTCTTCTCAACCCCCAGCCTTCTGAAGCAGATGGCTGCACATCCCGAGCCTGGTTCTGCTGGAGGTTTCTTCCTGTTAAAAGGGAGTTTTTCCTTTCCACTGTTGCCTTTGTGCTTGCTAAGTAAGGGAGACTACAGCCCAAGATTCAACGCAATATGCTGGCTTCTATAGATAGATAACCTTTACTAGTGGCTTTTATAATGAATGTGAATGTTTTTGGACAGTGTCCTGAGACCATTTCTGCTGGGACTTGGTGCTATATAAATAAAATTAATTAAGTTACACAGCAAAGAGTTTATTAGAAATCAAGAAGTATGAATAAAAGAAATCAGATGACTCAACAACACTCACCCTGTAAACCTCTTTGGTGTCCAAGTCCCACATCTTGATTATCTTTCCAGCTGAAAGCAGCAGTTTACCATCAGGACTCACACACAGACTGGTCACAGCTGAACGATCCGCTTTCCATTTACTGTGCAGACAATAAAATCACGGTGATCACATCTGAAGCACATGTGATGAAAGAAGAGCATCAAAAAGCTTTTTTACAGGATGACTTCTGTCTTGTTGCCATTAAAGAAGCTTTTGTACTGTAATCTATCAAAGTATAATGAACTAAACTCAGCCTGAAACTTTACTGACACCCAATAGTTTTGTCACTCTAAACATTTTGAGGACCACGGATGGGTTTTATTTCATTTAGGCGTGTCGGTGACGTTATTGTCCAGAACATCTGCTGACAATGCAATTACAAAGCACTTGTGTTGTTCAAACACTGAAGTAACAGCTTTGACTTTTTAGCTACTTCAATGTTGCTTTTGCCTGGAAGGTGGTCTTAAAACAGCTTTTGCTGTAAATGATATTGGTATTCTATACTATCAATAATATACAATTTAATTTCTTTATTATTTCTATGTAACCTAAACAGCATCCAATTATATCATTTTCTGCATCCTGCAAAACACAAATGAGCTCATGGGAGGATTCAGTGTTTGAGCCACTTCTCAGCCACCAGACAAGTAGATTTATTTAATACAACTACCAGGAAGCTAAACACTTGATGAAATATGTTTAAGTAATACAGCAAGCTGGCGTATTTCAATGATTAAAGGCATCATTCTCTGTCCACAATCTGATCGCTCACACAAACAAAACAAAAGACATCCTTCTAGTTTCAATGAGCTCAGTATTCATTATGCCAACATCACTAAAAGCAAAGAGCTTTAATGGTGTTTAAAACCATAGACATCCTTTCTGTACCAACTTTGGGGTAAACGATGACCTGCACTGTAAAGTTGAGACATGATAATCGAGACACACATCTAAAATGAATTTACATACTCTGAATGAACCTTGAGTCGATAAATATTTTAGAAGTTAATGTAATCGGAAAACATTTGCAAAATCTGTTAGATTAATATTTTAATTTTGTGAATACTTAAATGTTGCTGTGCATGTAAGCACAACTCCCTGGTTGTCAAAGTGGAGTTTTCTCAGAATAGGAAAACAAGAGAAGCAAAACTAATTTCAGACTTCACTTTTAAATGTTACAAAAAGAAGTACAAGTAGGGATGCATGGTTTTATCAGCATTAAATATTAGATATCAGCTGATATTATTGATAAAGTTAAATATCGGACATTCCATCAAAATAACATCGATATAAAAGGCACTGTTTTTGTATGACAACCTAGTGACAAGGATGCCTGCAGCGCCAGCACGTTATGACGTCACATGCGCCACTGATTTTAAATTTATGAAAATTTACAAATTTGAACTGTTCTGAGTGTTGTCATTGTGTTAGAGAGTAAATGTCCTGAATACATTTGACATTAAACATTATCCAAGTTGAAGTGTTACATTATTTCCAGCCCCCTTTTTGGCATCTACATTTGGTAGCATGCCAAACTGACAGAGACCATGCAGAATAATGTTGTATTTTAATTCCACAGCTGAAAAAGCTGTGTAGTCTCTGTAAGTAGGCAGGGGGAAAATATTTGTATTCGTTATCGTCCAAATAAGTTTTAACATATCAGCTAAAAATCCAATATCGTGCATCCCTAAGTACAAGCGTTTTGTTTAATCTGAGAGTCTTGTTGAACTTCCTCTAGATGGACAAGCCTCAGTTTCGAAATATAAATTGTTACTAACCTCCGAGTCTTGCCTGTCTGCAGGTCCCACTCTACAATGTTCGTATCATCTGAACCGCTGTATATTAAGCTGTCTTCAGGATGCCAATGGACACAGTTCACTCCTCCACTATGACCTCCATCCTGTTAAGACATTAATATTAAATATCAGTATAGCAATATATGTATACATTGGAATATTGGTTCCATCCATAGTAGCACCGAGTCCAAAACTTACCAGGGTACACTGGAGAGCTCCTTTCACTGTACTGTAGATGAGGACAGTACCAGCTGCTGTGCCCATTGCCAACAGGTCAACCTTCTCCACCTGTGCTGCCTCTGATTTCCTCTTCTTCCTCTGAGGCCCCTCCTGCAAAAAGCAGATGTAATGTTGAAGCTGCAGGCAGACACTGACAGCTGCTTAGGTGCCTGCAATTTTAAAGATTTGTTTCTAACTCTAGCCCTGGAGTGTCGCAGAATTAAAGCAAACTAGGTATGAACAATGTGCACAACTTTGCAAATCACTCTTAAATCAATTAAAACATATATTTGCCAATTGTCATCTTGTAAATACTGTATTGATAAAGTACAAAAAACTTGGTTCTGCATGAATATTTTTACTTAATTTAAAAATGGCAAACCTTCAATTAACCTTAATTTAGGATTATTTCTGACTTAGTTGGTGATTCACCACAAAAATCATGAGGCTTTGTTAACTTTAAAATCAACAATCAATTATTGTATTAAATCATTTATTGTATTACAATTGTTTTTAATTCTATTTAGTTTTATAAGCTTCTGACAGCTTTATTGCTGCTTTTGTTTGCTAGATCAATAATGCAATCTTTATAAACACTTGTCTGATGCCCTGAATGTACTGAAATCGTAGTTTGTTAGGCCAGCAATCTACTTTCAGGCGACATTTTATTTATAATAAATTGACCAAGTGTCAAAGACAAAAAACTGTTCAAGGCAGACCTCACATTCACTAGCACCTGATGCTAACTTTAATAATTTTACACACAATAACGGCTTAAAACAACGAACTGTTATGTTTAAATCCAAATGACACCTTGTTTTAGGTACTCTGACTAGTCTACAACTCCAAACCCGGACACTGTCCGTGATTTCCATCATCAGCCATGTGGGTCCGACATGTGCGTCTTGCTAATGCGAACAAACTGCTCAATCTTGGTTACGTACAGGGCGACTAATGGCACAAAGCAGAGTCCTATAACTTTGTGGGCACTTTTCTTTGTGAACAGACGATGTGTATAATTTTTTCAAAGTGTGCACCCGGACAAAAACACGCAGTTTGCTCGGGCCTCTTTAGCTGCATGCTAACACGTACCTTCGCAGTTCGGCATGGTCCCCATGATAAACACGTACAAGTGGCACTCAGATGAGCTGAAGGCACATATTCTTGATGAAGTGTTTTACTGTCCGTGTTCCAGATGCGAAGTCTGCCATCCTGGGCACACACGGCTAAGTACTGTCGTGATTTGGGTGAAAAAACGCAAGGGAGTTGCAGCGAAGAAATGCCATCGTCCGCCGCCATTTCTGTAGGGCTGCTTGCGTCTGCTGCGTGCGTCCTCCTGGTTACACGTGCTGCCCTCTGAGGACATGCGCACTAGCGCTTCAGGACCTTCTGTTGGCTGCTACCTGACAGACCTGACAAGCAAAAGTCTGCGATGTAAGGCTGATCGATACAAATCCCCGCATGTGTCTTAATGTACAGTATTTATTAATGTATTTTTAGCGCGCGGGGGGGGGGGGGGGGGGGGGACCAAA
>JARVLU010000624.1:16536440-16546645 GCA_031762415.1 Simpsonichthys santanae
CAGCATCCAACATCTGCAGGGTGCTTGTAGGAGTGTTCATGTAGATAATGTCACTGTAATCAATGGAGGGAAGGAAAGTCACACCAATGATTGTTTCTTGAACGTTTCATCGAAATCCATTAGCTGGTGCTTGAGATATTTTGCTAACAGACATAAGCTAACACAGTCAAAACCATTATGCCTTTAACTCCTCAGTGCATTTAAACATTGAGTTACAAAGAAATCCAAAACACTTTATACAAAAAAAAAAAAGATATTTTATTCTAAATTATTTGTTTTTTAACCACTTCAAAACAACAACAAAAATATTTAGTGACATACAGTATAACCTTTAAATATGTCCAAAATCAATTTGTATTATTTTTATTATTATTATTATTTTTTTTTTACTTTCAGCCACAACCAAGGAAGACAATGTGAAGATGTGTATGGTTCCGGTACCAGTACCAGTCCCAGTCTTTATCCCGGTGCCTATGAACATGTACTCCCAGCACACGCCTGTTCCCATGGTGATACACGTGCCTGTAAGTCCCGTCACATCGCCCTCAGTTTGTTTTTAAATGTGATGCAGCAGGAAAACCTTCCCCTCTCCAGGTTCCGGTACCGATTGTTGTACCGCCACAGACGAAAGAGGTGAAGGACGTGGCGGTGCAGCTGGAGACTCCTGCCGTACCTCCACAGACGAAAGAGATGAAGGACGTGGCGGTCCAGTTGGAGACTCCTGCTGCAGAGGAAGAAGAACCCGGAAATAAATCTGTGTCTGCTGAAGGTGAACGTTTGAAAGAAGCAACATGAAGTTTTTATTTTATCTATGATCCACCGTTGAACTTGTTTCTGCTGCAGACCAGAGTGGTTCTACTGAAGGCACAAAACCCGAAGTGGTCTCTCCCTCGGCCTGTGAGGATGAGGAGGCTCTTGAAGCAGCCGACCTTCCTCAGACTGGTGGTTCCCAAACTGAAAGCCAAACCGAGGCGAGTGAAACGGGAACTGATCCTCCAGCCGCCAGCTTGGATCAGCCTCCATTATCACCTCTGATGGACCTGGAGGCCGACTTCCCTCCTGGTGAGAAGAAGTTTTTTTTTTTTAATCCAACTTTATTTGTGTTTATTTATTTATTTTCTTGTCAGATTCACACTTTATTTTTTGGAGTTACCTAGAAAAAAAAAACTTGATGGGAAGTAAATAAATAAAAATGCACAGAAGGACTCTTTGTTTTTGCAGAGTTGTTGACCATGAAGCCGCCGGTTCAGAAGCGAGGTGTGAAGAGACCCAGAGACCGTTCCTACAGCCGGAAACGAGTACGAGACTTCTCTAAACTCACATTCCTCATGCATCTTATTTAAAACAAACATTACTGTAGTTTTAGTCAGACTTTTTTTTATGTGCACTCCTTTACATCTATTTTAACGCTTAAAAACATATCTAATGCATTTAGTAGATGAAAGGGCGATCATGTTTTTACAAGCGCTTCAGTTTCAGAAGCAGTAATGTTTTTCCCGTCTGACCCTGCAGGGTCGGAGGAGAGTCGGTACCACCGCAGTTGTAGGGACTCCAGCCATCTCCAAACTGAACCACCTGTACGGGCTCAAGGCCTGGACGAACTGGGTCCAGCAGATGCAACGTGAGCTGAATGTCGTTTTGTTCTTTGTTTCGTCCGCTGGGCGTCAGACCTGTGTTCTTACACTGTCGCCCTCCTGCAGCCGGAGGAGCCACCGTTAAAGAAGACATCCTTCAGTGCGACTCGGCTGAGCTGAGCGTCGCTCTGTCCCGCTTCATTAAAGAGGTCCGACGGCCAAACGGAGAAACGTACAGCCCCGACAGCATCTTCTACCTCTGTCTGGGGATACAAGAGGTGCACAAATGTCTGCTTCATGGTGACGTTTCTGCTGCTCGGGAGAGTAACGACCCGGTCTCGTTCTTTTTGAGCAGTACCTGTTTGAGAATGGCCGGATAGAAAACATCTTTACAGACCAGCTGTACAGCCAGTTCTCCAGCGAGATCAGCTTGATGCTTCGACTCTGGAAACCCAAGCTGCTGCCGAGCGGTACCGTCATCGCCTTTAAGGGTTGGATCTCGTGAATCCAAACCCCACTTTGAATCGTTCATGTTTTCCTCCTGCAGGTGGCGTGGTCCCCTCTCGGGTCGAGGAGTCCTACCTGTGGGAGTGCAAGCAGCTGGGCGCGTACTCGCCCATTGTGCTGCTCAACACGCTGCTCTTCTTCTGCTCCAAAAGCTTCCAGCTGACGACGGTGGAGCAGCTCCGGAGCCTGACCTTCTCCAACCTCAGCTCGCGGTCCAAACCCTGCAGCCGAGCTGGGAAAGTCACCTACCTTCATTACCAGAGAGGCGGTTCTGAACGGACAGGTGAGCCGTTAAAAACAGATACCGTAATTTATGGACTATAAGCTGCAACTTTTTTCACACGCTTCAAATACTGCGGCTTATGCAATGTTGTGGCTAATTTATGGAATACATTTTTTTTTTTGAAGAGCTAACAAGCTTCATGCCACCAAAACATTTTTCCCTCATCACAACCGGGTGCTCAATAGCTGCCCAATAAGGGTGGACGATATGGTTCAAATATAACGTGATATTTCAGAGCATTCTGACGATAACAATATATTTTGTGATATGACAAAAAAACAAACCAAAAAAACCCCCCCAGAAATCATAGTTATTGTTTTGATAAAACTAATTTAACGTGTTTCTTTGCAATATTATATAAAAACAAAAAAAAAAACAAGGGTTATTTTTGCTGAAATTACTTTGTTTAGTAAAGTATTCAGTCTCAGGGTATACAAATAAAAATGATCCTTCTGTTATTTAGATTGAAAAAGTCGGTACAAAATATAGATCACCAAAATCCACCACAAAAACGGAAGTGTAGGTGCAGATTCCCAAAATAACTAAATAAAACGAAGCTTAAGATCTAGAAATAATGGAGGGGTCTGAAATTTTCATCTTAGGTACCGGTACATGTCCACTGTGAGACATAATCTGAAAAAATAAAAAATCCAGAAATCCCAATGTATGATTTTTTAAAATTATTTATTTGTATGTTACTGCTGCAAATAAGTATTTGAACACCTGCCAATTCAACAATTCTGACCCTCAAAAGACCTGTTAGTCCGCCACTAAAAAGTCCACCTCCACTCCACTTACTGTAGATGGCCGTCCCCTGCTTAAATCAGCACACGTCCAGGCCCGTCTTGTTTATCCATGACCATTTGGATGATCCACAGGAGTCATGGGAGAAAGTTAAGTGGTCAGATGAGACCAAAATAGAACTTTTTGATCTTAATTTCACTTGCGTATATATTACGTGTTACAACAGACAAGTGTGGCCTATACAGTATGTACAAATATATATATTTTTTATTTTTAAATTGAGTGGGTGTGGCTTATATTCAGATGCTCTCCATAGTCTGGAAAATATGGTATTCACTGGTGGATGTTTTTACTAGGGGAAAAAAACAAACAACAAAAAATTAAAATGAGCCAGGTTTTTAACTTTTGTTCTTTCTTTCAAAACTCCTAAAATTACAGCCCTAAAATAAAGATGGAGTTATTTTCACTAATGTGACTCGTCCCTGACATGATCAGGAGCAGCTTCTTGTTAAAATAAAGCACATCTGTTCACCATTTCCTGTGAAGGTTTCTAACAGAAATGTTCAGCGTGTTAAGAGTTCATGAATTAAACGTGTTTGATACTTCCTGACTCCTTTTTTTTGTTTTTCTTTAGAGCGGTTAAGGACATATCAGCCGGAAAACAGCATAGACCTGGAGCTGATGGAAAACTCTTCCAACCCCCTGCAGTGTCCGGTCCGGCTCTACGAGTTCTACCTCTCCAGATGGTCAGACTCAAACAAACAAACTCAAAAATGTCTGCTGTCAGAAGGTGGACAAAAAAACCCACATATATATATATATTTTTTGTAATTTTCTCCAACAGCCCAGAATCTGCAAAGAAACAAACCAATAAGTTTTACCTGCAACCTGAAAGGAGCGTCCACACAAACAGGTCAGAGTTTTTTTCCAGGGCAAAATATTTGGGACTATGCACCTTTTTAGATATCTGCTGAGAATAAGATTTAAAATTGGCTGACATGAACTCCAAACTTTATTTAGGATTATAATTTTAATTCAAACAAATATCCAAGCCCAGTTTCTGACTTGACCTCGTTGATTCAGAGATAAAAGAAGGCTCTTGCAGAAACGTGGATTAAAAAGTGACTCTTCGTGTTTCTGTCTTCCCACAACAGCCCCCACTGGTACTCCTGTCAGCCGCTGGACGCCACCACCCTACAGAGCATGCTCACACGCATCCTGGCGGTCAGAGAGGTTCAGCAGGAGGTGGAGCGGCGTCGGGGCTCGGCTGACGAGCGACCGCCGTCTTCATCGGTCACCTCAGATTGAGGCCGACAGGCGGCAGCAACAAACGGACTCTTTGTAGTCGAGCCACAAAAGATGTGAGACTCGTTACAGAACGCACAATAAGTTAAAAAAAAATAAATAAATCAGACAAAAGGAAAAAAACATGTTTTACTGTCAAATCCACCTGTCACGTCTCCAAAACCATATTTTTGCTGTGTGCAGAAAACATCTGGATTTGTGAACAAAATCACACGTCATGTTTTAAAGTGAGATTTAATCAACAAACAGAATTCAGATTTATACACACATTAAGCTGTTTGTCACCTGAAAATCTAGTTTAACTGGAAATAAAAGCTGAAATCTTTTAATGCCAACCCTAAAAACATTTTCAGCGTGAAAAGATTTCAACCTTGTTGTTTTATTACTTTTGTAGAACGCTGTTATGATTCATTGTCACACTTACTCTGCAGTTTTGCAGCTTTATTTTAAATTTGATGCTGGTTTTTGCAGGAACGCACCTTTTCTCTTCAGAAATCTGTTGTTCAGCCCTAAGACGTAAAAAAAGTCATCCAGAACAAAACACGAGTTATTGAGACTTTAAGCTAAAAGCAAATGTTTTAAATGTAAGTTAAGACTCCGTGCCTCGTTGTTTATTTTGTTCAAAATGTACATTTTTTTTTTTTTTTTTTACTATTTTTGCTGTGTGTTTCACTTACTTTCAGGGCATCTTTATAATTTTATTGTTCTACTTTTCCACTTTGAGGCATTTGGGAGCAGCAGGCGAATAAAAAAAAACAAAAAAAACTTATTACCCCTCAAAATTCTTTGTATTACGTTTTATGGTGCGTACAAGCATTTAAGTCATTCCTTTTCAGCTGTGGTCTTTAATCCATTTTAAAACTCTTATGACGGCCAATTCCGACTTGATCACGTAAATTGCATTTTATCAGGAATTTTCTTGTGTGAATGAAACTATAACAAAAAAAGGCCCAAAACAAAACAGGCAATGTTGCCATGAAGTGTTGAAAAAATGTTTTTTTTAAATAGAAGAAACTGGGTTTAAAATGTTACATTAAAAAAAGTGTTAAACTGTTTTCAGCCTCTTTAAAGTCATTTATTGGATGTTTGAAGCTAATATTTTGAATGTTTATTTTATTTTTAACTCACAGCGACATTACAAATGTGCTCATTTATTTACATACGCTGAAGTTTACTTTGTCTCAGTTTAGACTCAGGCTGTCATGGTACCTCATCCACAGGTATCATTCAGTTTAATCGCAGATGAATGCAAATAAAGAACAGAAGCAGCAACAGGAAGGTTTTATCTTGTATAGTTCAAATTTTCATATATTTCCTTTTACACCACATTTGAAAACCACCGTACATATGGAATCCAACTGGTTTAATGCTGAGTTCAGTCCTGATTATACTGTATAACAAAAGATGAGACCAGATTGTAGCACAAAGTGAAAAAGTTTCTAAAAACATTTACTGAACAATGAACGCCTCCTCTCACGGTCACCTAGTCAATAATTTTAAGTTTGTCTAAAGATAAATGACAAAGAAAATCTGTAAAAACCAAGATCAGCTTGTATGAAGTTAAAAAGTCACCCTGAAGCCGCACAAGTCAGTTCTACATTCACAGGTGTCAGTTATTTTATTTCTAAAGCCACTTAAGGCTGTTGAGGGCGTCACGCTGAACATCTAAAACAAGTTATGAAAGAACGGAGTCACGAGCAGCTATGATCCACTTTGGATGAGCCAAACCAGCAATGTGTCCAGACAGGTGCTGCTTTACGTTCATCCTTCAAAGAAACTTTGTGGCATTTCTTTTTAAAAATATATTTGAAAACTTGTTAAATAGCTGCTCTACTCATCAAAATGTGAAGAAAATAATAGCTCTCAACTTGAATTATTCATTAGGTCAGTTCAACCAGAAAGGAATTTTCATTTTATATTTTAAAATAATATGGAGTTTTTCCCTCACCTATCTACCGGTAATACAATAAAATAAATAAACTCTTCATATCCGACTGCCTAACAGCATATTGATTTGAACAAGTTCCAGTTGTTTTATCTCAATAAAAACTAAAACTTTACCAAAATGTTATGGAGGTTATGTTCAGGTGACATCCTCTAAACAGAGAAACATTCATATTCCAAACAGGAAGTAATAAACATGGGAACATTTGAATCCAAGAAATAAAATCTGAGTCCTTGCTAAGGCTGAACAAGAACAGTTTTGTCATTGTTGGCTGGATGCACTGAAATGAAAGTTCCCCATGTGGATCAGTAAAGTATACTGAATAGAATTTTCTTAAAAACTGAAATGATTTGATGATTGCTGCCCAGCTTTAACAAAGTACTCATGGTGGGTGTTTAGGCCACATCCTCTTCGCCCTCCTCCTCGAACTCTCCCTCTTCCTCAGCGGTGGCCTCTTGGTACTGCTGATACTCCGACACCAGGTCGTTCATGTTGCTCTCGGCCTCGGTGAACTCCATCTCATCCATGCCTTCACCAGTGTACCTGGAACAGGTGCACAGTTGTCAGAATGTGCCCGCACCAGTACACATCTCCTCACTGGGTTTTACTCACCAGTGGAGGAAAGCTTTGCGGCGGAACATGGCGGTGAACTGCTCCGAGATGCGTTTGAAGAGCTCTTGAATGGCTGTGCTGTTGCCGATGAAAGTGGCAGCCATCTTGAGCCCACGTGGGGGGATGTCACAGACAGCGGTTTTTACGTTGTTGGGGATCCACTCCACAAAGTAGCTGCTGTTCTTATTCTGCACATTCAGCATCTGCTCATCCACCTCCTTCATGGACATGCGTCCTCTGAAGATCGCAGCGACTGTGAGGTACCGCCCGTGGCGTGGGTCACAAGCTGCCATCATGTTCTTGGAATCAAACATCTGCATGGTGAGCTCAGGAACCGATAGAGCCCTGAAAAGAAAAGAAAAAAGTCAGGATTTGATAGAAAAACCAACAAACATCTAAGAACGCTTGTGCTTCTTTACCTGTATTGTTGACTGCTACGGCTGGTCAGGGGGGCAAAGCCTGGCATGAAGAAGTGCAGCCTGGGGAAGGGCACCATGTTCACAGCCAGTTTCCTCAGATCGGCGTTCAGCTGGCCAGGGAAGCGCAGACAGGTGGTCACCCCGCTCATGGTGGCTGAGACCAGGTGGTTGAGATCACCGTAGGTGGGTGTGCTGAGTTTCAGAGTACGAAAGCAGATGTCATACAGGGCCTCGTTATCAATGCAGTAGGTCTCATCGGTGTTCTCAACAAGCTGGTGGACGGAGAGCGTGGCGTTGTAGGGCTCCACCACCGTGTCGGACACCTGAAAGACAAAAGAGTGGCCAAAAGAAGAAAATGGAACAGGATTAGCAGGAAGAGGGCCGGCCATTTAATCTGAACGTATTTAAATGAACTACTGTATATGAACCTTAGGTGAGGGTACAACGCTGAAAGTGTTCATGATGCGGTCTGGGTACTCCTCTCGGATCTTGCTGATAAGGAGTGTACCCATGCCTGAACCAGTGCCTCCTCCCAGGGAATGCGTGAGCTGAAAGCCCTGGAGGCAGTCGCAGCTTTCTGCCTCTTTTCTCACCACATCCAGAACAGAGTCCACCAGCTCAGCTCCCTCTGTGTAGTGACCTTTAGCCCAGTTATTACCAGCACCACTCTGACCTGAAATACAGGAAAATATTCACTGCTGTGTTGTCAGAATTCCTTTTACTCGTCATACCCTACATTTAGCATAATACAAGTTCAAACAATGTACTATAAATCAGTGTATATATACTGAAAAAATTACTTTTTCCTCTAAACAGAACAAACTGATTTTTAACACACAAAACTATGTACAGACAGTATATGTACAGACAATATGCTACTAAAATGTCTAATTTTTTTCCTCTTTGCTTTAATAAAATGCTCACCAAAGACAAAGTTGTCAGGTCTGAACACCATACCGAAAGGACCAGACCTTAAAGAGTCCATAGTGCCAGGCTCCAAGTCCACCAGAACTGCACGAGGGACATACTTGCCACCTTGAAAAGAACACCACATGAGGAAAAAAGTCTAAACAAAATAAAAAATGCTATTGACCTGGACTTTGTGCTTTGCAGAGATGCTGTCAGAACTTTTAAGTTACAAGATACAGTACATTCAAATGTGCATGCAAATGTGAATTTTGAATATTTCTAATCTGACAGACGTCAGAAGCCAGACCATTATGCATAATATAATTAAAATGAACGGTAGAGCTTTTAAATGACCAGTTTATTGTAAAGTGGGAAAATATATATTCAAGAACGTTGTAGTTGTCATTCACCTTTTACTAATAAATGTATAAACTATTATTTCTATAAACATCCAACAAGAAATCTTTTGGTCTGGCCTAAAGTAAATAACTTAAAATTAATAATTATTATGAATAAAGGACAGTAGTTGTGGTAGCACAGGTTTTGTTAATTTGTATCATGGAAACTGATTCATCATAGTGACCCAAACAAGTCAAGTCAGGTCATCTGGACAGATTCGTCTGTGATCCGAAAGACTTCATCGGACTCAATGCAGGATAAACACACACATGGATGATCAATGGGATTAACCTGCCCAAATAAAGGTTGAATGAATCTAATCTGACCGTGTAGCTGAGCATGCTTAGCAAAGCTAAAGTTAAACCTGAAGCCTCGTTGTAATACACGTTGATCCGCTCCCTCTGCAGCTCGCTTTCCCCGTGGTAAGACCCGGTTGGGTCGATGCCGTGTTCATCGCTTATCACCTCCCAGAACTACAAAAAAATAAAGACAAGACTGTTAAAAAAGAAGGACTGTCAGTTCGACTTTAAACTGCGCAACCAGTAGCAGTTTTGCTAAGTAATCCAACCGTAGATTTAGCTTTAGCAACCCGCGCAAACTGATTTAAACTTTTTCATTCAATTAACAGCACAATTTTCCCATTAACCTTGGCTCCGATTTGGTTGCCGCATTGGCCAGCCTGCAGATGAACAATTTCTCTCATATTTTTTTCTAACAAAGTAAAAGAAAACACAGACGAGGATATTTGCAGACTCTTCACACCACAACACTGAAAAAATCTGGCGGCTACTCGTCGGTTGGAACGTTCTTAAGGGTTGACACAAACATACGCAATTGGACAACCAGGACGTCCATCAAATAAATACAAGCATTTGATTGGTTTAGAAAAACTCACTGTTGCGTGGGTCCAGCCCAAGTCCAGCCGACCTTGTGTAACGTCACATTCTTGCGACTGTTTACATGCGACATCATGGCTCTCTTTCCAGCTTTTGCCGAAGCTGCCAAAAACAAAGATGACGATTTGTCTAAAGGTAAATATTGTTCCTTCATGTAACACGTGTTTTATAATAAAAATGAAAATGTTTACGGCTTGTGGTCAGAATTCGAAAAATAAACGGATTAAATTTTAGCAATAAACGTTCGCTAGTCGTCGAAGTTGAATGACAGAAATCTACTTCAACTTCTTAAATTAAGTTACATTTATATAATTTCAACTTTCATTTACCTCCAAGAAGTTCTTTTAACGACATTTTGTTGTTTATATCACATTAATTAATGGTGGTCTAGATATGTAAAACTCATGAACCATCATTTCAAACCAAACTCCACCCACCCTTCATCCTCACCTACTGTCTCATTGAGTTAAATCACTGGTTTTCTATCAATTTCCTACATAACTAAACAGTGACAAAACAGAAATTATTCTTGTCGGTACCAAAAACGGTTACAAAATCAGAACCTCTTCCCATCCCCCTTAACAACTCTCTGCTACCCCCCTCCCTTTAGAT
>JARVLU010000624.1:16553013-16565755 GCA_031762415.1 Simpsonichthys santanae
ACACACTCATATAGAGGGCCAACCAGTTTGCTGGTTATAAGATAGTTTCTGGGGCCCACCCTCTCCCCTGTCAACTCCTCTGAGGAAGCCATTGCCAAACTGGTTTTAAACATCAAAGTTCATGCTCAATAATTCATGAAAAATTTTTTGACAAAGTTCAGTCAGGTCATCTGGGCGATTTCCTTTTTTTTTTTTTTTTAAAGTTTAATTTCATCTTTTGCCATCGTATCACCAGCAAACTGGTTGACCCACTATGTGAGTGTGTTGCTTGTTGGACTGAGTTTGGTGTGGCTCCTCAGAATCCTTTGGATGAAGAATGAAACATCTAAAAAAAAATATATATATATATATATATATTAAAAAGCGTCCAGATGATCTGACTGGACTTTGTTGGCTTTTTAACCTGGATTATGCATGAACTTTTATGTTTTGAACCACTTTGGCTATAGCTGCCTCAGAGGAGTTGATGGGGGAGAGGGCAGGCTCCAGAAACGACCTTATCACCAGCAAACTGGTTGGCCCACTATTTGAGTGTGCTGCTTGTGGGTCTAAGTTTGTTGTGGTTCCTCAGACTCATGAAGTCCTATGGATGCAAGACAAAACATGTATATAAAAAAAAAAAAAAAAAAAAAATCCAGACGACCTGACTGAACTTTGTTAGATGCTGTTGTGATATGTGCTCCTTGCATGTAACCTATAGGAATGTGCTGCTCTTCCCTGGAAACTCAATGCTTACCCCCACCTCTGAGTCACAGGGATGTGAAATGTTCCCTCTGTGCATTCACATATGCTGCTTTAGGCTTAAAGAACTATTCCCATTGGGACAAGAAACCTGGTGTTATTAAATCCCAGGAAGCTCTCATCTTCTGTAAAAGCACTTTACATGTATGCTCAAAATCATTTTAGAAATCAAGGCAAAATGTATTTTTTTGATTACAAGCCAGCAACCTTTGGTAGTATTTCACATTAGCTGAATAGTAATCACCTTGGTTTGGCTGAGAATACATAAAAAACAACAAGACATGTTTGACTTTAATCTGCCATTTACGAAACATTCAAATCTGACCGTACTTCAGTCAAATTTGACTCAATCCGGCAGTCGTTTAGTGGCTATCATCAAATATGCATTGCCTTTTTTCACTTACCTACAAGGTTTATTTGACGTTGCTAAATCTTAGTGTGAACATGTCTTACATGGAACATTTTAAATGTGACTCATCGTTGGTGCACATTTGAGCGTGCATCAGGGTATTTGGAAACAGCTCTGTCATCTTTTGATTATATATAACTATTGACGATTAGTTTTATTGCTAAAACTTGTTGCTGAATGAAATGGGCTGTTTGACTGTCAGAAGACAAATTTATTTGTCATTTTGTTACTAAAATGTTATGGGATGTTTTGTTTTGTGGTGCCGGGTAAAAACCGAGTCTGTGCCTTCAGCGCAGAAACCAGCATGGAAGATAATCTAAAGACGCTGCAACGGATATTTGTTCTTGTCTTTTTTTATTTCCTGGCTCCCTCAGCATGCCTCCTGCTTTTTCATTGCTATTAGTGTTGCGTCCTTGCTGAGAACACACATTTCAGATATGGCATGCACACCATCAGAAGAAGCAACCCAACGGGTTTAAAAATACATGCAAATAAAAATAAAACAAAGGAGCAAAACATAAATTTTGTTTACTACTTGGTTTGTTGCAGAGCGATAAAACTATGGAAGTGGCAACATGATTGACAAAAAATCATTGATGTGCTTATAGAATGGCAACAGTTTATTTTTGTTTTTAGAACTAACTTACAAAAATAAAAGGGAGAAAAACACAGCCATCGGAAAGACTGGGCAACAATTAACTGGCAATGCTGAGGTATTGTTGCTTAATGCTAAAGAGTGTCTGTGTTTTAAAAAAAAAATGATATACAGTACTGTATATTAGAAAATTAAAGAAATGCATGCAAACATTCTCTTTTTTCCTAACCCTTTCTGTCAAATCATAAAGAGAGATGTGAATAAGTAGGTTGAATTACTGTGGGAGAGACACCAACAAATAATCTGACCAACACTCCTTGCACATTTACTCTCTTAGAACTGAAATTAAAGTTTGTGCTAGTTTCCCATTGAAACCATGATCTTTGCTTTGGTGCATTTGATGATTGTGGGGAAGGTTATTTATTTTAATTTGGACAAATTATTTGCCTTTATTTCTTATGTTCCCCATACTTCAAAGCTCCACAACAACTGGAACTGTATTTTAAATACAAGTATGATAAAGTTATCCTTATGAAATATTGTGATTTTTACTGGCAACATTGTTTTTATGCATTGTAGATTGTAGCTTCTTCCATTCTGAATAAATTGCTTGCCTATCTTCCTATTTTTTTTTTTTTTAAATATATTTTCATCTTTATAACCTCCATTACACTTTACTGATAGGATTTATAGGAAAGGTTACCTATCATGCAAAAGTAGAGGAAAATAAGCCAACATCTTTCAATATTTGTGTGTGGGGGCACAATATTTATTAATGGCACATCAGAAAAGATAGAGGTTATATAAACTTAGGGCAAACCACCTTAGTTTTAGAAATCATGCAAGAAAACTTAAATGATAACCCCTACTCATCAAAAGAATGTATGTTTATTTTGGCTGCTCTATTCTTCAGGGGTTATCGCAACCTTTTTGACTTGGATACATTCAAGATTAAATAAACAAAAGTTCAAAAAAGCAGATCAGTTATTCAGGTTTGCTGTAATGAGAAAAAAAAAAAAAAAAGCCCCAGCCATCGAAGCAAAGACCCAGGGTCAGTTCCAGGTACCGTTGGCTTTTAGACAAACTGTTGCACTCAATTGTCACAACTCTTCATCCTTTACCAATAAAACAGACCCACCTACAACTGGCTTGTCTGGCCCAAGATTCCCAAAATTAATGCAAATTAGAAATTATAGATTTCCAAGGAGACTGCCTGTAAGACACGAGTGACCCTAAAGAAAAGGGTGAATGTTCCACCCAATGAAACAGAAATTTAATTGAAATACAGTTACAAGAACAAGGATTCACACAGCTAACGCTTGATTTAAATTCCCAGCTTCAACACGCTTGCCTCAGGCCAAGCTAAACTAAAACCACTGATTAGGGGGATGTTGGAAGATTTTCCACATAAACTTAGATATTTGTCTAAATGAGGATAAAAAAAAACTTTAACTTTATTTTCCTAGAACACATGAAACATTTAAAGGCTGATGATTAAGAGTTTCCTATAATATTAGTGTAGTGTTTATGTATTTAGCTGTCTTTAAAGAAAGTTTAACTCCATTAGAAATTAAACAATTTCATTAAGGTGGTTTTAAATTATTCTCCACAGACAATTAAGTTAAAGTGGGAAGGATTAAATGTTAATGCTTGGCCAATATTTAAAGAATTATAAACAATATTAAAATAGAAAAAAAAGGGAATCAAGGTTGCTTTTTAAAATAAGTTGGGCTTTTCTATAGTTTCTGTCATTGCACCATTCATTCATCTTTCACTGTATCTCCAGAAAGCTTTAACGTAATCTAGACTTGACAAAAGAAAAGCTCTCAGACACCCAAAGGAGCTCAGTAAGCCAACTATTGTGTTCAACTCTCACAAACTGTTAGACACATAATCTGCATCTCTCATCTGATCTGAACTAAAGGTTTGGTTCAACACCAAAGCAAATATGTCTTGAATCGCAGTTTGCTACAAAAAATGAATAAATTGTATTTATTCATTGTTAACTCAGTGCTTAAATGCAAGAAACACAACAATGGAATCTGAAAAAGGGGCAGGAAAATAACGTGTCTTCAAAACCTATGACGTCTGTGCGTTTTCTGTGGTCGGTATTCTTTAATTTAATTAAAAACTTAAACAAATGACAAAAATGAGTGTTTTATCAGGAATTAAAATATTTTCTAAAAACCTGGTGCAAACATCCTATTGCCGCCAGTATACAGTAATCCATCTCTACTTTACGGATTTTTTTTTGCGGTCTCTCTATCACAGTTTTTCAAAGTAAGATTGGACATGACGCAAAATTGGCTGATTGATTGAATGAGCCGCACGATCGGCATGGAATTTTTTATTTAAAATAAATTCTTTTAAATTATCTAGCACTTCCTGCACCTGTGTGCAGCCCACATCTGCAGGAAAAGCTTCCTCCTGCAACACATCAGGATCTCTGCTCTGCAGATGAGAAGTGGGCGTGGCCAAAAGTACTGGCAGGTGGCAGAGAGCAGTCGAAAGCAGAGGGCTGAAATCATGACGTGTTCTTTTAGAGCATTTAGAGTTTAGAAACATTGATTAGAATAATGCAGGAGTGTGGGAAGGCTTTTAAACAACTTTATATATATTAAAATACAGTATACTACTACTTACTACTTGTACTACTATCCCTACTTCATGGTTTTTCACTTATCGCGAGGCTTCAGGGTACGGATCCCCCACTATAAATGAGGAACTATTGTGTATCTGACAGGTATATTGTAATAGTTTTCACACAATTTTCTAACACAAGACAAATGTCCAACATGCATCATGTCTCTAAACAGTGTAAATATAAAAGTTTCCAGTTCCCATAAGTGAATAAAGTTATGAATAGACAGCCACGTGAACACCAAAGTTCCAACTTGATGTGCGATTGTATTCTCACTCATTAAAATCATTAAGAGTTGAGCTTGTTAAAGCCCGCTGTGGGTGAAAAGCAGAAAGGAACCTTTTTTTTTTTTTTCACACGACTAACCCGCTTTCGCAAGCTGTTTTCATAATAAACTACTCTACAGAGCACGCTTTTAGTTCCTCTAATCCGCACGTCTACATTTATAGTCGAGAAAATGAGCGGCGCTAATCTGTCACGTGGTGAAACCTTTTCTGTCCAAAGGAACTAATCAAAAACCAGATTTAATCTGAAGGAAATGTTCCATGATAACAAATCAAACTGACTTCTCACAGTCAAAATGAAATTGGCTCCGAACTTCAGTGCCTCACCATATTGAACAGATTGCTCCGACTCGATTTGAGAATAGCACCAACACCTTTGGGATTGCCTTCGCAAATAGCAACTTCATTTTGACTTATCTGCTCCGTAAGGCGAGAACGAGCACAGCGGTACTACACAACACTGGTTTGTCTGGTGAAACCGAGGGTGTTGATTTAATTAAATTGAATGCTACAGGTAAGACTTGACCCCTCCGTGTGCATGCCAAACAATATTGCACCGCTGGCTCTGTGCCGAGGCAGCCGTGTCATGTTCAGCACAGCTTGGGAATAGTGCCACAGCAGCCAATCCCTGTTTAATAAGAGGATGGACATGTGATCTGTTGCAAAGCTACTAATTCTCTAAAAATCTGTTTTTGCCCTGAATGTTGGGAGATACAATTAACACCCGAACATGCAGATTTAGATGCTGAGCCTAATTTCCTGTCCAGCAGTCGGCGAACAAAAAGAGCTTTTCCTTTGTTTCTAGTACTGTGGCCACATTCCCACAAGCACAAAAAGCTCCTGGAAATCATTTGACTTGGTTTCACAGCCAGTTATTATGACCACAATTGTAGCTTTCCCCCCATAATCAGATACAGTGACTTTGCTTTGTGTAGCTGAACAAAGAAGGTGAAATAAATGTATTTCTAAAAACTGTTTTTTTTTTGTTTTTTTTTTTTTTATTATTATTGCCTGCCGCTGAAATTTAAAGGTAGATCATGATGTCTTTGTGTACGTTGCCAAAACATTTCACGAAACCATGGATAGATTTTAGCGAGTCTTTCAGGAAATAATAAACGGGTGTACTTCTACAAGTGATTAACTTCTGAAGCCAAACTAATTCAAGATGGCTGTCACAGCTAACCTCCTTTACCCAGCAGCATAATGGCTATAGCTCAGTCAATTTGACAGATTGTGTGCTAAAATTAGGTTTGCTTGTAGCTGACAGATATTCACAACTCGCACTCCAAGAGCTACACATTGAGACAGATCATTGCTTGAAACTTGAGCATTAACTGTTGGAGTTAAACCTGTCTGTTAGCAAAATGTCTCAAGGAACCACTAGATGTATATTGATGAAACGTTCAGCAAGTACAGTAGTTATTATGCACATATTGATATGATTACAGATCAAGGCCACCTTCTCTAACCCCTGCATCATCACTCCCCGATTTCTAGTTTTTATGTTTCTTAGAAGTATAGTTTCCTCAAATAATTGGAGTGGCCGATTGTGTGGCTGAAAGTTAATCCAAGGTGGCCAAGGCCACTGTTGAATGCTCCCTGGCTCCGCTATTGAACCTGGTGGCAGGGGTGATTCTAGAATCAGACCTTAGCCCCCAGTGTTGACAATGGCTCTTGACTTGAACAAACATGGTGGCCATTGGCATCAGAAGCATTCAAAATGTACGGGGGGTCATCCCCCATAACATTTTGAATAAAGTAGATGCCATTTCCCGCATTCTGGTGTATTTTAGTGGGTTTGTTAAACATTTATGTTTATCTACATGAGTAAACACTTAATTCAATAACTTTTTTCAAGAGCACAACAAGTAGTAGTGCTAAGCTAGCGGCGTGCAATACAGACGCGCTAGATAAGATGCTACAGACGTAGCGCTCTGCTTTACATTACACAACCTAATAAACGCTTTGTACAAAATCAGTTTGGTGTTAACTGAGCAAAACAAATACTAAACTTTTGCAGCCAGAAGTTGCAACATATTTAAAACACAAAACAAAGCACAACTAGCTTCAAGCATTAACCTTTAATTTAACCATTAATCATACAATGTAATTATGATTGAAAATTGAGGATTTACTTGCAGATACCTTGCTACAGATGAACATGCAGTACTTCCAGTTTAATCACTGTTGTGTTCAGCTGCTCATGTGTTCAGCCGCATTACGTTATCCATCTTTTACATTTTTACAGACTCAGTTTAGGTGTTGGAAATGGAATTGAACTGTATTCCACCCTCTAAAGCAGGGCTGTTCAATTAAACTGCTCAAGGGGCCACAGTTACTGAAATCCAGCAGCTCAGGGGCCTGACATACAGCAATTAGTCATTATGTAAGTTTGCCAAGTATTCAATGATCTTAAATTAGTTTATTTTGTTGCATTGAATCATCTTTTTTATTTATTTATTTTTTTTTTTTTTTCAGTGTTGCTGAGTTAAAGTTTAGTGGTGCTTGACCATCCTTTTCTCAGCATCAGTCTAGAGCTCTGTAAAGAAAGGTATCATGCTCTCCTTCACTAAATCTTTGGCCTGTAATTGCAGAATGCGTTCAAATTCAGTAATTTACTGTTCTATTTTCATGATTAGTCACTTAGTTTCTGAGGGCTGTCGACAGCAGGATGTGATTAAATAATTTTAGAATTGCAGCTGTCAGAACATTCAAACCAGCTGAATGTCATCCAGACAAATCCTGCCTTCGTCAGTTTCCGTGTTAGAAAAAAAAAAAAAAGTACCAAGGTGTTATCTGCCAGTCAGTGCCTAAAACTGTTAGTCTGTTTTATTTCCACTGAGGAGCTTTAATCCTTAATCACATTTAAGAACACAAGTCACCCCACCATGCTTTCTATAGTGACAGTAACAAATAGGTATTTTTAGATTTAGTTTATGCCACTTCAGATAAAATACATTTAAATCAAATAAGCAAACACATTTGATATGTGATAAAACCAAGGATCTTGACAAGTGATTGGCAGAAGAAAGGAACACCAAAGGGAGTTTGATTACCATCGCCGAGAAGCAAAACAGCCGATTTTCACTTGAATCATTTATTCCAAATGGAACCTTGTTCAGAGAAGAGACGTGAAAATTATTATAATTTGCAGATGTTGTCCTTCACTTATTCTCAGTAAACAATTCAGTTTAAAATTCTGAGTGATTTACATTCAGTGGGGCAGAGAGGTGAGAGCACAAACGGTGATTGGCTCTCTGAGGAAGAACAATCACCGAGTCGCAAAGCGTTTGTATTCTCTGATCATAAAAGGCCACTCGGAGTCTGCACATAATACTGAGGGCCAATTATTTCATGCTCCCTGAAAGATGATTCTCATGACTGTCTGATTGCAATTTAGAGTTGTTACGAGACAATTTTGAAGGACATCCTCTGACTCTGTGTTTAAGAGATCTTATTACCATATACCCGCCCTGCGTTCAGCCTTAAATGAGCCACAACGAGAGGACAAATTATCCTTCTTAATTCCTCGAGCAATCGAGTCTGACCTCGTGCTGCTGTGCGTTTAATGTTCAGAAGTCGCATGGAAAATAAATCTCAAATTAAAGCAGTTCGAGGTGCAACAAATGATGAATTACACTTTCAGGGAAAGTAATGCAATGGTGTGCATTTTATTGCACTAGACACTTGGAACCTAATTTAATTGTATTACTCTTTTTCATTTCGGGTTTAGAAAAAAGATCCAAGTTTTATTTTTTTAATTTTATTAGATTGTATATCAAACGTTTGATGTTTGGAAATTAACAGTAAACACATGAAGCTAATCATGAATAATTTCTATTCACGTTGTAAAACAATTTAAAATACTTCAATTTTGGGAATTATAAAAAAGGTACAATTCTCAAAACATATTCAAGTCTATATGTTGATCATTTGTCATTTTTTATATGTGTGTTAGCAAAATATCTTATCTACAAGACATATTTGGAACTTGATGGCCACTCTAGCCAACTAAACTTAAAACACACGCACACAAATGGTCATAATGTGACCAATTTGACAGACATTTAGTTAAAAGTAGTAGCTGAGCATCTTCTTGAACATGAGTGCTGTCACATTTATGCATAAAACATGACTTACAAGGTTGCATCAAACGGTGTAACATCACCTCTTCTCAATATACGAGTTTAGTTTTAAGCAATTACACATCATCAAAACAGCTTTAGTGAGGGTTTGTAACAATATTCCGTTAGCAAATGATTCTGGTCAGTTTGTAATCCTTGTACTCCTGGACCTTCCAGCTGTTTTTGATACTGTTGAGCACAGTATCTGTTTAATGTGGTTAGAACGCTGGGTTGAGATTCCAGGTGCAGCATTAGAATGGTTCTGTTCTTATCTGAGTGACAGGAATTTGTTTTAAGGTTAGAAATAGTATCTGCTTCAGTGCCTCTTTCCTGCGGGGTGCCACAAGGCTTGCTTTTTGGACCCCTTCTGTTTTCACTTTATTTGCTCCCTTTGAGGTTGGAAACATGGTCCTCATTTAATTGTTATGCTTATGATTGTCAGATTGATCTGCCCTTGAAACCTAATAGTTTGTGCTCCATTCACCTTCTCTTAAAATGTCTTGATGATGTCAAGGCATGGATGGCATCATTTTTTTTTTCTTAAAGTTAAGTCATGATCAAAAGACTGAAGTCATAGTGTTTAACTCTAGTTCTACTACTGTCTCTGATCCTGTAAATCTTGACTCTTGTCAGCCATATCTTAAGCATTCTGTTACAAATCTCAGGATGATTTTAGACTCTGACTTTTAGTTTAATAAACACATTAACTCTGTTCTGCAGAAAAGCTTCTTCTAGTTAAGGCATATAGCTAATCTTAAATCTGCGTTGACCAGATCTGACCTTGAAAACATAGTCCATGCCTTCATTACTACCTGACTGGACTACTGTAACACACTCTTGGCTGGGGTCAGTCAGGTCTCCATTCCACGTCTCCAGCTCGTCTAACGCTGCAGCTCGGCTTTTAACAGGAACTCACATGTTTGACCATCTTACATGTTTTATCCTCCCTTCACTGGCTCCCTGTATTCCTGGATTGATTTTGAAATTCTCCTGCTAATCTTTAAGTGCCTAAATGGCCTTGCATCCTCACATCTCTCTGACCTATTTCAACCATATGTTCCTTCTCGGGCTCTGAGATCGTCTGATCTGCTGCTTTTGGCTGTTCCAAAAACAAGACCAAAGCTCAGAGGAAATCGGGCTTTTTCACCCAGACTTTGGAACAATATGCCCCCCAACATTAGACGGGCCACTTCACTTCCAATGTGAGTCAATTTAGTATTGCATTGTTCAGTATTTTATACTTTCCTTTAAGCGCTTTTCATTAAATTTTCAGTACTATCATTTTTATATTTATTTTCTTCCTTTATTGTTAAACACTTTGATAACAGCTGCTGTTATACCGGTATGTGCTTTATAAATACAGTTAACTTGACTTAAATTTATTTATGAAAGGTGGTAGATAATATACATTCCTTTTAAGAAATAAGAACCAGCTTGTATATATATATACTGTATATATATATATATATATATTTTTTTTTTTTTTTCTAATTACATTTTTGGAAAACATCAACAGATCAGTTTCTTTTTAAAGGCAGATAAAAGGTAAAACTATTCATTTTCATGAGAAGTAAACTGCTCTCCTGAAACAAAGTCACAGATTTGATCATGAAATTAGGCTCCGTGCCACAAACATTTTTTTCATTTAACCGTAGTATATATGTGGAATTTGAAGGCAAAAAGCTGCTGCTTGAAAGCAACTTCTCTCTGCACTAAACAGTAGTGAAACCACTCGTTGCCACGCTGAAGGTGAATTGCTAACATTGTTTAGTAGATTCCATAAAAATAACAATTTATCTCCCATTAAACAGTCTGCTCAAATGTAAGCTGTCTCATCTGCACAGATTCCCCTCCCTCCCTCTCTTCTGTGTGAGAACATTATAGTTCTTTGTTTCAGACTAAGGATGGGTTGTAAATTGTACCCACAGGAAAGGCTAATAAAAAACGCTCCTCTGCTCAGAAACACTCAGACAACCTCTGAGATAACTGGCTGAGCAGTGCACACATCAGCATCTGACTGGGAGGCTGATGTGAGGATAAAAAGGTCAGAGTGGATCCTTTCTGCAGTGGCTGAAGTTTTATTTTACTTTATTTATTTTTAAATACATGGCACATTTATATATTTTTTTTATTTTTTATTTTTTGCTGATACAGTTGCTGACTGATCTCTGTGATGATGGATGGCCATCATTTTCAAGATTCATGCATGACTAGAAAGCATGTAATGAAGTTGGACCTTCCATTTGCAGTTTCACAGCAGGAGGGGAAGCGTTTGTAAAACTGCTCTGTGGATCATGTTCTTCTCGTCATGGTCATGGTCTGATTTCATTATCGTGGTACTCTGAAGGAACACATTTCCAGAAAATGGCCCAGTCATCACAAGACGCTTTATCACCAACATTACCTGTGATCCTAAATTATGGGTTTTACAATTACATTTTCAGATTTATACGGTGTAAAGTGAAACAGATGTTCAGTTTTTCACCAAAACACATGCTAGCTGCCAGACAAAAACACTTCTAAGACGATAAAATGATTGCTTTTGTTCATCTAAAATTAAAAACATTTTGTTACTTTGATGACATTAGAGCTATAGTTTTGTGAAGCTTTTCATTTCAAGTTGGATTTATTTAGTTGTGGTCTATTTCTACTTCCTGATTCTTGTCTGTTTATTTGTTCATATGTTATGCATTGACCTTGAATCTTAATTACCTTTGTTTTACATTTAGATCACCTCACCACCTGTCACTCAACATCTACCCCCATCCACCCTCACATTTTTTCTTTTTACGTTCTACTTGCTGATTGGTTGATCATGTTCGTCAGGTTGTTTGCTCATGACCCTCATGTGTGTTGTTTTAGTTTTAACTTTATTGTTCTGCTCTTTCAGCTATAATTCAGTCAGTTTAACAGAAACTGCGCCAAAATGTGCTGTGCCAGTAGCTGAGAGTCACAACACAAATTCTGAGTTCTAGATAAGTGCATGAGATCTGTTTTTTTTTTTAAACTTGTCCTTTTACCACTGGAGTCAACTATGTCTGTCTGTTGCCACAAAACCTCATGGATCAGGGGATGGATTTTAACAAAACTCTCAAATTGATAATTAGGTGTGTAGAATATTGCCCTCTTACCGATACCATAGATCTGCACATGATGTAATACAACGATCCCTTCAATGTCACGTGTCCCTGCTGTGACTTGCAGTAACATGCCTGAAACTCTGATTAATAAATATAGGGGACGTTTTGGATCCATATTGAAATACATTCAAGGAACAGAAATCTAGCTGCTTTCTGTTAAAGCATCAGAATTTCTATGATTGACTGAGAATCTGCACCAATACAAAGACCACACGCATGCATTCTTTACTTTGTTGTTTTATAAAGTATTTATATTTTTAAGGAATTGTGCACATATAAACACTGGAAATGCATAATGTATTCCTGCTTTTGTCTTGCCTGTACATCTAACATTTCCCATAGTGTTGTGATATATTTGGAACAGCAGCATCTGTCTGAATGTGTTTGTTACAGACTGAGGTTTAGACGAGAAGCTCAAGGCAGCGTGTTCTATAATCTCTTCAGCTGCTGTAAAGCCTTTGACACAAACGATACTGGGCCAGGAGAAAAAGAAAGAGACAAGGGGAGAAAAGGAGGTGCAGCGCACAAGAAATATTAGGTCATAGCATTGCATTATGTGAAACAGTGTATGTACTAAAGGAGATAAAATGGTGGTGCAGGATTTTCTTTCTTCACAAACTCCATTTAGACTTTTTCGAGCTGAAAAAGGAATTAAAGAGCGCCATTATTAAACTTAAATCCAGGGTTGTGTGGTTTGCAAAATCAAGCTGGAAGTTATGGTGTATTAAGCACAAATCATTAAAAACTCCCAAACTGAATGATATTTTGCTGTTTCAAGAGTTGAGATTTAAAAGGAATATGTTATGTG